>PVIJ01010638.1:0-59125 GCA_004024925.1 Scalopus aquaticus | reverse complement strand
GCCATTTTGATAATGTTAATCCTTCCAATCCATGAGCAGGGGATGCATTTCCATCTTCTTGTGTCTTCTTCTATTTCTTTCAACAGAGTTTTGTAGTTTTCTTTGTATAAGTCCTTTATGTGTTTTGTTAGATTTATTCCCAGATACTTGAACCTTTTGGTTTCGATTTTGAAGGGGATGGATTTCTTAATTTTTACTTCTTCAGATTGGGTGTTTGCATATAGGAAGGCTACTGATTTTTGTGCATTGATTTTGTATTCTGATACTGTACTGAACTGGTCTATTATTTTGAGTAGTTTTTCAATGGAGTTTTTAGGGTTTGTGCATATATTATCATATCGTCTGCAAATAGAGACAGTTTAATATCTTCTTTTCCTATTTGGATCCCTTGAATGTCTTTCTCTTGTCTAATTGCTCTGGCTAGGACTTCCAGTATTATATTGAAAAGTAATGGTGAGAATGGACATCCTTGCCTTGTTCCTGATCTTAGGGGAAAGGCCTTCAGCTTCTCACCATTGAGGATAATATTGGCCATGGGTTTGTCGTATATGGCTTTTATTATGTTGAGGTATGTTCCTTCTATCCCAAGGATTTCAAGGGCTTTTATCATAAATGGGTGTTGCACTTTGTCAAATGCTTTCTCAGCGTCTATTGATATGATCATATGGTCTTTATTTTTCTTTTTGTTGGTGTGTTGGATCACATTGATTGATTTTCGGATGTTGTGTCCCTGGAATAAATCCCACTTGGTCATGGTGTATTATCTTATGGATGCATTGTTGGATCTTATTGGCCAAGATTTTATTAAATATTTTTGCATCAATATTCATTAGGGAGATTGGTCTGTAGTTTTCTTTTTTTTTGTATTGACTTTGTCTGGTTTTGGTATTAGAGTAATATTTGCTTCATAGAATGTGTTTGGTAGTACTCCTTCCTTCTCGATTTTTTGAAAGAGTTTGTGTAATATAGAGACTATTTCGTTTTTGAATGTTTGGTAGAATTCATTTGTGAAACCATCTGGTCCTGGGCTTTTGTTTTTGGGGAGGTTTTTAATTACTGTTTCAATTTCACTACTTGTGATTGGTCTATTTAGGTGTTCTATATCTTCTTTGTCTAGTTTTGGGTGATTGTATAGGTTTAGGAATTTGTCCATATCCTCTAGGTTGTTATACTTGTTTCTGTATAGCTGTTTATAGTAATCTCTGATTATTTTTTTTATTTTTTCTGTGTCCATTGTGATTTCTCCTTTTTCATTTATGATCCTATTTATTTGTGTTTTCTCTCGCTTTTTCTTTGAGCCTGGCTAGTGGTTTGTCTATTTTGTTTATTTTTTCAAAGAATCAGATTTTGGTTTCGTTAATCTTCTGGATTGTTTTTTTTTTTTAATTCCGTTTCGTTTAGTTCTGCTTTGATTTTTATTATTTCCTTTCTTAAACTGTCTTTTGGGCTTTTTTTGTTGTTCATTTCCTAGTTCTTTGAGATGTGAGATAAATTGTCTCTTTGGGTTGTTTCTTGTTTCTTGATGTGAGCTTGAAATGCTATATATTTTCCTCTTATTGCTGCTTTTGCTGTGTCCCAGACGTTCTGGAAAGTTGTGTCCTCGTTGTCGTTCAGTTCTAGGTATTTTTTAATTTCTTCTTTGATCTCTTCGTTGATCCATTGGTTTTCCAGTAATGTGGGTTTCAGTCTATATGAGGTAAGGAGGTTTCTTTTATCCTTTTTATGATTTATTTCCAGTTTGACTCCTTTATGATCGGAGAAGAAGGCTGGTACGATTTTGATCTTAGTGTATCTGTTGAGGTTTGTTTTGTGGCCTAATATGTGATCGATCCTGGAGTATATTCCATGTGCACTTGAGAAAAATGTGTATTCAATTTTTCGGGGGGTGAAGTGATCTATAGATATCTGCTAATCCCATGTGGTCTAGGTCCTTATTTAGAGCTTTAATGTCCTTGGTTACTTTTTGTCTTCTTGATCTGTCCAATAGAGAAAGTGGGGTGTTGAAGTCTCCTACTATCTATTTATTTTCTTTAATGTCTGTTTTCAGGGATGATGAAAATTGTCTGATATATTTTGGTGCTCCTTCATTTGGGGAGTATATGTTGGTGATTGTTATATTCTCCTGTTTTATTTCCCCCTTTATCATGATGTAGTGACCAGCTTTGTCTTTTTTTACCTTTTTAAGTTTGAAGTCTATTTTATCTGATATAAGTATAGCTGTTCCTGCCTTCTTTCTTGGTCCATTTGCTTGTAGGATTGTTTTCCATCCTTTAACTATTAATCTCTGTTTAACTTTCTCAATTAAATGTGTTTCTTGTAGACAGCAGAAGGTTGGGTTCTGTTTTTGATCCATCTTGCTATGATGTCTCTTTTAATTGGTGTGTTCAGTCCACTTACATTTAGAGTTAATATTGATATACTGTCATCCATATTATTTGTTTGTTTGTTTACTGTTTTGTGGTTCTACTTCTTACCTTATTCTGTGTTTCCTGGTCTTTCTTCTGTTGGTTTTTTCTTCATGACTTCTTCTAGTATTCTTTGGAGTGGGGGTTTGGTAGTGATGAATTTCCGTAGTTTCTGTTTGTCGGAGAAGGTCCATGTTTTTTCTTCATAGAGGAATGAGAGCTTTGCAGGGTAGAGTATTCTTGGTTGACATTTGTTGGCATGTAGTGTGTTATATATGTCCCTCCAATCTCTTCTTGCCTGTAGTGTCTGTTCAGAGAAATCTGATGTCAGCCTGATTGGCTTTCCTTTATAGGTTATTTGTTTCTTTGCCCTCATCATTTTCAATATATTTTCCTTGTCTTGAATTCTCGATAGTTTTACTATCATGTCTTGCAGTTTTTTTTCTTTCGTTGTAATAATATGGAGATCTTCTGGCTTCCTGTATGTCGATTTTTGTTTCCTTTTTCATGTTTGGGAAGTTCTCTTCAATTATCTCCTTGAGAAGTTTCTCTTTTCCTTTGTCTCTTGTCGCGCGCGGTTCCCCGTCCAGCAGGAAAAAGACGCGACTCAGAGGTGATCTTCAAAATGGCTCTCCTCCCACTTTATTGCTCTCCTTATATACAATTTCCCAACCAATCATCTACTAGAGGAAATGGGCTGCTCCAATCAGGGTAAAGGTCAAACTGGGCCCGACCAATGGTCTTAGTGATCACGCGCGCACGAGCTCCAAAGCCGCTGTACACGTGAACATCACGGGCTGTGGCTATCCTGTTTACCCACTCTCAAAGCTCCGCCCCCTCATTCCTCGGGCGCCATCTTGTAATGGCGGACCTAGCTCCTCTTTCCTCCGGCGCCATCTTGTCCTCGGGCTCCATCTTGTCCTACCGCGCCCCACAGTCTCTTCTCCTTCTGGGATTCCTATGATTCTGACGTTTCCTTTTTTCATGGTGTCAGATAGTTCTCGAAGCTTTTCCTCATTCTTTTCCCTTTGTTTTTCTCTTTCCTTTTCTGGCTTGATTCTGTTAGTATCTTTATCTTCCAGAGTGCTTATTCTTCCCTGCATATCTTTTAATTCACTTTTCTGGCTTTCCCTGGATGTGTTTAGCTCCTCTACTAATGTTTTTAAATCTTCCATTTCCTTCAATTTCTTCTTTATGGATTTGTTCTTGTTCTTCAGTTCTTTTAAATCTTCCAGTTCTTTCAATTTCTTCTTTGTGGATTCATTCTCGTTCCTCAGTTCTTTACTTATATCCCTCAGTTCTTTGTTCTTTTCATTTAATTCTATCAATTTTTTTGTGATGGCTATTTTGAAGTCTTTATCTGTTAGGTGGATGTAATCTTCTTTGTCCATATTAATGGGTTCTGGAGAGGGATTTTCTTTTTGTGGTGTATTGTTTTGAGGGTCATTTGTGACATTTTTCTTTCCCGTTGTTGGTTTTCTGCTTTGCTCTGTTCGTAGTTTTCCACTGGTGCTGGCAGGCATGACTCCTGGTTTTACTTGCTCAGGAGTGTTTGTGGTTCCCTAGTGTCTTGAGTTGCCTTGGCTGTGGCTAGGTACCTTCTGGATTTTCTTATTTTTCTTTGTTGAATTTTTGTGTTTCTCGTGGCTTGTCTCCAGTGTGTTTCCGGTTCAGAGTTTAATTAGGGAAGATGCAGGGGTGGTTTGTAGTAAAAAAAGAAAGAAAAGAGAAAAGAGAGAAAGGGAAAAAAAAACAAAACAGGGAGAGGAAAGAAAAGGGGAATGAAGATGAAGAAAAGCAGGAATGAAGGACCCAGAGAAAAAGGTAGGTTGAAAGTTTGAAAAAAAAAAAGGATAATAATAATAATAATAATAAAATAGTGAAAAATAAAAATAATAATAATAAAGAAAATAAAGTATTGGGGAGATGTGAATTTGGAGTTCTGTAGTCGTTTTGTTCTTAGGTTCTGGGGTTTCTGGTTGGGTCCCCTGCTGGGGTTCAGCCCCTCCTTCCAGTGACAGATGTTGTTGTCTTGCTGTTGCTGCTGTCATTAGTCCTTGCTGGAAGTCTTTCTATTCTTTCTCCCCTCTCCCCCTCTTTCCCCCCCCCTTTCCTCTGATGTTTGCCTGGGGCTATTTCTGCCCCTGTGGTTATGTCTGGTGGGGAGGGGTTGGGAGCTCCTGGTCTTAGTTTCTTTTCTGCTGATTGGGGCCTGCTACTCCACGAAGGGGTGCAGGGATGGAGGTTGTGGGTGGCTGTTGATCAGCATTTCACCTCCCCTAGTTTCTAGGGTGCCAGTGTGCAGCCACCTAGAAGTTGGGGGGGGGGTGGCAAGTGCTGGGCTGTGTTCACCACCTGCTGTGGTCTTTTGTTTGTTTGTTTGTTTTTTGCTGCCCTCCGGGTGCTGAGATGCTGACACTTTGCAGAGGAGGGTGTGGTCAGAGATAGTTCCAGCAGGAGATAGTTTCAGCAACAGGTATGGGAGGGGTCTTGGGAATTGTCAGTCAATAGTCCTTAAATGCCATCCTTCCCATCCCATCAATTTGCATTCTAAAGCCCAGAGTGTTTGAGGTGGTCTCCACAGGACGTTTTCCAGCCCAACCGGTTTTTCTGGCTAATCTACCACCTAGCAACCAGTGGGGGGTGTTTCTTGCTTGGACTTTCTCCCCTTTAAGATGTTACCTAGCCCCAGGTCGGGGATGGGACGCAGTGACCCTCCAGCTTTCCTGCTCCTCAGGGCTGCCACGCAGGAAAGAGAGGGGGGTCGTGAGGTGGGGGAGTGGGGGTCGTGCTCCCAGTCAGCTAGCCGGAGCCCTCCGACCTCACCGCAGTTTATAACCTTGTATTCAGTGGCTCTCAGGGGAAGCTGGTTCGCCCACCTCTCCTTTCTGCTGCTCCTTTGTGTGGAGTCTGATGTCTTTTCTCTTCACCCCGACTCTTTGGTTTATTTTTAAGTCTAAAGCACCCCCGAGGTTGATTGTATTGCGTAGGATATCCTGTTCTCTTCGAGTCAGCTCTCAAAGTTAGGGATATTTTTCTCCATAAATCCATTTTTTGTGGGAGAGCCTGATCCTAGCATCTGTTCGCCACCATGTTTTGGGGGCATGTCCCTGATTGGTCTTCTTCTTATGCGATTTATTTGATGTGTATATTTTTGTGACTTTTTGCTTTTTATCTCCTGCCTATGTCACCATATGAAATCTTCTGAGAATCAACTTCTGTGGAAATGCATCTAAATCTACTCATTTCTCACTTGTGAGTTTTCCAATATATATGAAGTCCTGAAATCCAGTAGAAGGATTTCCCACATTCAGAACATTCCCATGGCTTCTCTCCTTTGTGAACCCTGATGTTCATTGAGAGATGATTTCTAAGTAAAGACATTTCCACATCCACTCGTTAGGAGTGGGGAAAGGACGTCTGCAACAAACTCCATGGATAGGTTTATGGACCCCACCTCAAATCAAAGAGATCAAGACACTAGGGGCTACTAATCCCTTAATGCCCTCATCATGGAAGAGAGGATTACTGGGAACTGAAGTGTGGAGCTGAGCAGGAGATAAAAAGCTGGAGAAGAAGAGACACAGAACAGAACACAGGACAGGAGGAGAAGGAAGAAGGATGGAACGCCAGAAGAGGCCCATAGAGCAGAGAAACATGTAAAGAAGCTGCACTGGCCTGGACTGATTGAAACATGTGGGTGAGAGACCCGTGGGGAGATGACTATGGAAGTGTTGATTTTGGTTTTGATATTGCTCTGTTCCTCTGAGAATTGTCTGACTGTTTCTGACCCTTTTGTATGGGTCCCTGCCAAAAGGTGTTTTGGTTCCTCCCAGAATTGTCTGGCTGTTTCTCCCCCTTTTCTTTGTGTCCCTGTCGAAAGCTGTTTTATATTTGTGGCAGGCTTTTGAGACTTGCTTTGGACTAATCCTATTTGTGTGGACTTTTACCCACGAGGGGTTGGATAACTTTGGGTGCTTGATTTAGAAAGTATATTCTTTGTCTTCTCTGTCTTTTCTAATTGTATTAAAGTCTGTTTGCACAAAAGGTCCTATATGCTTTGTATTGATGCAGCGGATAGCATAACCTATTTAGAACAGGGCAGGTCTGGGGGTTTGGGGGTGGGCCCCTCTCCCTGCCCTGTAACAGATTCACTGAATTTAAAAGGTTTCTCTCCTGAGTGAGTTTTCTGGTTTATTTAAAGTGATTCCTTCCTGGGATAGGGCTTATCATACTCGTTGCATTCCTGGGGCTTCTCTATTGATTGAGTTATCTGATGTACGATGTGCTGTGATTTCCCACAAAAGGCTCTGTCACAAAAACTATATTCATAGGGTTTCTCTCCTTTGTGTGTCCTCCTATGTATAATGAGGTAAGATTTGCTGCTGGAGGCCTTCTTACATCCACTGCATCCATAGGATTTCTCTCCTACCTGAGCTCTGAGATAGACAGTAAGCTGTTCCTACCTGTCATAGGCTTTCCCGCATTTGATACATTGATAAGGATTATTTGCTATGTGAATTCCCTGATGTACAAGCTGTGTCTTCATACTGAAGACTTTCCCACAATTACTGTGCTGATAGGGTTTCTCTGCTGTATGCATTGTGTTGTGAATGAGGAGGTATGACTTACTCCTCAAGGCTTTTCCACATTCATTGCATTTATGGGGCTTTACTCCTGTATGAGTCCTCTGGTGTACCACAAATGGAGACTGATACTACATATTGTGAGGATGAAATAGGATAACTTACAAAATAACTTTTAATGCACTCTTCAATAGTATCCACTAAACAAAAGTTAGCTGTTACAATCATCATTATTTTTTTTCTGCATCAAATATTATTACCTATTTTATTTTCAGTTAAAAGTAGTCATCTTATAGATATTTTCATGGACAAAGTCTTATACTCAGCCATTATAATTCCCTTAATATGGTTCTTTGGGGGAGAATTTCTGGGTTGAAGGATATTCATTTATCCACTTAATAACTGTAAAGCATTTACTGCCTGCCAGCAACTATATTGGAGAGCAAAAATAACAACCAGAAGACCAAGATATACTTGGTATCTATTCTAGTGGACCTTATTCCCCAGGGAGAAACTAAAAGGAACAATTACAGGGAACTCACTGAAAAGAAAATTCAAAGGGTGGAAAAACATATGAAAAGATGCTCAGCCTCACCAGCAGAGAAGGTAATGCAAATTAAAATAACTGTGAGACACCAGTTTAAATCTAACAAACACAAAGGTCTAGCCAGGATGTGGAAGATACAGATGCTCTAGGATTTTTATTGCTGACTGAAATGTGCACTATTGTCACAGCTTTTAGAAAATAATCTGACCACATCTATGAAAAGTAAAATGCTGATAGACTTTAACTTTAAATACTTTAAAGGTATTTAGGACACGCATTTGAATGGAATCAACTTATGCTATCCCAAAAGTTGCCACTTTGGCAGAGTGTTATTTTGAGTTGGAGGAGTCATAGTAGGAACAACTGTTCTCCCCTTTTAGCCTAAAGCAGGGCACAAATCCTTGCCAAGACTCCTTCCTCCCCTTTTCCTTACCAGGAAGAGGAGATGGCACTTATCATTGGAGAAAGCCCTAACTTGAGTCTGCATAAACAAACCTTGCTCATCTTCCTTTAGTTTCCTCCATACATTCACCTTTCTACAATAGACCACTCCTAGAAGCCCAAACTCCTTTTCCTTTGTCTTGTCTCTTCTCTACTTTTTAATCACCTTTTGTTAAAATCATATTCATCAGTCATTTTCATTTGCAGGCCTCGGGAACTGAACCTAAGAGGGTAGAAGAAAAGTTTGGTTTTTTCTCCCTGTACACATTCAAAAGTATTTATTGCAACTTTGTTCATAATGGTAAAACACTAGAAACTGAGATCAAAAGAGTAGTTACAATATGGACACTCCATAGGAATTCTTGTACACTCATACGTTATGTGATGTTATCCTATGTATGTGATAGTATATGTATTTTATGTATGTATGAACAATTAGGGGAAATTAGACTTAGGGATATGCATGATATATTACTAATGTCTCCCTTCCCCCCCCCAAAAAAAAAAAGAGAGATTTACGGTAATGAAAAAAGTATGGTTCCCTCTGTCAAAAGCAGGCTATTAAACTCAGACATATGTAAAAGATTTGCACATTTATATGATCAAGGAGAAATGTATGTACAGATACTTAGCACTGTTACTATGGGGGAATGTAATTGGGTAAATAATAAGTGTTTCTCTTTTGCACCTTGTATAGTGTTAGTCTCTAAAATATCAAATACTGAAGATTTTAACAGCAGTTTTATCACTAGTAAAGTACTATAAAAAAGATTGAGAGTGTTCCAGAAGCTCACAGCAGAAGCACCTGGCACTTCTCCTCCAAATTCAATATGTATTAGCCTTCTGAAGGGCTAGGTGTGGACCAGATCCTTGTCCAGGAATAGAGGACAGATGGGCATAAGTGACAAGTAGTGGCCATGAGTGCTGGACTTTGTTTTAAGTCTGTGACGTGAGTCACTTGCATAAACAACTGGTTGATGAAAGAATTCTAACTGAGGGCCTCCCTGGTGGCACAGTGGTTAAGCACTACGCTGTGGAGCTATGCAGTGGCGACACGAGTTCAACGCCCGGCTGAGAAGATTCTCACATGGTGCGGCAGACCTCTCCTGCCTCGCCCGCTGCTCCTCTCAGCAGTGTATTTCTGATCTGCCTGTTCTGCTACCCGCTCTGTCTCTGGTGAACCTTCTCGCCACCCCACGCCTCTGGCCTGTACCTCAGCTTGTATGCATAAATAAATGAATTTAAAAAAAAAAGAATTCTAATTGAGGCCCAGAATTTAAAAGTTTATACATGGTGCAGAAAAAGGGTCAGCCTGCATCCCCAGGGCATTCAAGATTCTGCTCAAATTTTTCATCTGAATGGGGGGCACCTTCCCTTTACACACCTCACAGGGTTGTCAACAGAATCGCCTGAGATCAAACATATGGAAATGCCTAGCACAAAACCTGGCAGGAGGTAAGCCCTCAAAATGGGTTACTTGATCAGAATCTGCCCCCTCAATCTTACAAAGCTGTCATAAAGAACAAAGGAGGAGCAGATGTGAGGCTACTTTGGAAAGTGTGAGGCGTGACACAAAAGTGAGGCAATAAGAGAGGCTGCGAGGGAGCCAGTGTGAGAACCTGAGGGTCTTGGCATCTGCCTTCGTGCTTGGATCTGCTCCGCGTATTCTATCACTGTAGAAAGTTTAACCAAGTTCAAGAAATCGGTTCCTCGTCTAATGGCCTGGAGAATGAGGAACTAGGTGAAGTACAGTGCTCCAAAGGAATGTCTGGCACAGGGTTCTTATTTCCAGAACTTTCCAGTGCTGGCAGGTGTGAGATTGTGCAGTCACTGAGAGCCTTGCCAAGGAGATTCAGTGCTAACTGCCGAACACGAAGGGGAAAGTCCCTTGGTGGGCCGTGTGTGCTGCTAAAGGCAAGTCACAGAAGAGGGTACAATAAATATCAGTTCCAAAAACACTTTACAGGCATTGAGACTTGGCCAGTTAGAGAGTTGGAATGTTTTGGCCAGCTCTGAAGTGTGGAGGAAAAAGTGATGAGACAAAGCTTGTCTCCTAGCATTCCTTTTATAATGCTCTGTGTGTACCAAGTGTCTCACAGCACAAGGTGAAAATATTTAAAAGAAAAGAAAAAAAAGTGCTGGTTTATATTCATGAAGCAAAAGCCTTTGAATATCATCTCTTCCCCTCCCTGAATCCACCTAAAACACAGTGAGCGTTCCAGCCTTCTTTCAAATCCACCTTTAATTATGCCACAGTTTTTGTTGCTGTAGGCTTTGACCTTGAGGTAGAAATCTGCTTTCACACAATTTCCAGCCCCAATCCTCCTCAGAGAAGAAATGGAGCTGCTGGGACAGACAGATGCACCTATAGGTGTCCCAGCTGTGAAAGGGGGACAGGTCAGGGCAAAGGTGGGTGGAGGTCAAGGGGGAAAGGTCAGAGCACAAGCCACTGACCAATTATGTAGACTGGGGTTCAGAGTCCTGAGGTCAAATCTGCTGATGGGCCTTCTCTGTTATCCCCTTTATGCACCCCTCTGGCTTAATGATCTAAATATCTCAGGTTAGATCGTGGTAGGGATCCTCCGAAATAACCAACTTCAACAAAATCCCCTCCTGTCCTCACATCCTGTAGCCAGCAGAGGAAACCCCAGACAGT
Source organism: Scalopus aquaticus (assembly GCA_004024925.1). NCBI lineage: Eukaryota > Metazoa > Chordata > Mammalia > Eulipotyphla > Talpidae > Scalopus > Scalopus aquaticus. The sequence continues at coordinate 48,490 of PVIJ01010638.1, read as the reverse complement.
GGTGAATTAACCTCTTACAGCTCGCTGATTCTGTTGGCCACAAACCCACAAAGCGTGGGTGTAAAAACAGCAGCCGCTAATCACAGCTCGGTTCTTTCTTGACTTGATGTGAACAGATATTCAGAAAAATCGAGGGTACGCTCTATTCCAGAGCGTTTGAAAAAATGTCACTCACAAAACTGTTGCCGGCGGAACATCAGCTCTGTGGGTGATTCGAGGCCTGGGTGCAGCTCTGTGAGGAGGGGCAATAACTTCACCTCAGCCTCCGTTTTATGTCTATAAAATGAGGAGGCTGAATTAAAGGGTGGCGATGGTTCCTCCTCTTAAAAAAAAAAAAATTCTACAATTTCACAATTCCTCCACCTCAGGCAGCAGTTTCAGATGACCAGATTTAGCAATATCTGGGACATACTTATTCCAAAAATTTGCTTGCCATTTCTCTGAATTTCAAATTTAACTGGATATCCTATATTGTATCCGGCAACCCTGCATCACTTGAAATACTGGAGGAAAGCAGTTAACCTCGCTCTGCTCCCTTACCTGAGCAGCAAGAGGGGACAAACAAGGGGCTGAACAAGGGGGCTCTCTCCTACCTCCTATCACTGTGTCACCTCCACTGCTGGCAGGAAAAGGTCCCACCATCCCATCCACCTCTTGTCTGATCGGGGGCAAGGCACAAAATTCCCTCCAGTTCTGTTTAGAGAAGCTCCAGCACGTATTTGATTTGGCCTCATTCCAGTCAGCATTTATAAAAAAAAAAAAAAAAAAAAAAAAAAACTCCCTTACACCGCTGAGAGACTATTTTTTTTGAAGGAATTAAATGCATGACCAAGGCGGTAGGTTGCTCCTCAACAGGAAATCAAGGGTGTTCTAGGAAGTGGGCTAAAATTCTTTCTGTGAGGGTGACACTTCCTGCACCTCAGTGAGAAGACAAGTCCTCAGAACCTAGAAGCAAGATTTGCCTTGAGAAGAAAACGGGGTGTAGGGGGGACTACATCTACGTAGGATTTGAGAGCTTATTATTTTTTTGTACATTGTTTAATTCTTGAAAAGAACCCAACAAAGGGAGTGTTGTATTCATTCTGTTTTACAGATAAGGAATTTGGTTGAAAAATGTTAAATTTCTTACCGAAATCACCCAGCGAGTGGATGGCGGGACTGGAGTTGAAACCAGGTCCTTGACCACAGTTAACCTTGCTCTCTCCACTCTGTGACCCTGCTATTTAAGAACTCTTCTAGAAGGGAGTTACATATTTGGAGAGTCCCTGTGGGGTTTAAAAGAAAGTTCCGCTGCCTTTGGAGGCTTTTGGTAGAACAGTGATATTTTCTATTCTGCGGAGGCTCCTTTTTGCTTCTTGCTTTTCTAGCCCTGGAGAACTGGTGGTAAAAATCAAATAGTTTGATTAGCATTATTTCAACAGATGAGGAGACGGAAGCTCTGGGGGTTGAAATTAGAACCTAGACATTCAGGCAAGACTCCCTGAGTCTCTGGTGGTCCCTCAGTCTCCAGTGTTAGGGTGCCCTCAGCCCAAGTGGCTCTGGAAATACTCAGAAAAGCTTAAATTAGGAGTTAGAAGGAAAGAACACACAAGCTCCGTAGTAATGACTTAAGACAGTGCATTTGGCTTTCTCCTGTTGCTAATATGGGAACATCGTGTATGTGTGTGTGTGTGTGTGTGTGTGTGTGTGTGTGTTAAGTGATCAGCAATAACTCTGTTGCTACTGGTCAAATTCGCTTCTTTAGACTCAGGTTGGAAGGACTAGGCTGGGTTCCAGGGCTTGTTTGTGCCAGAAACTAGAAAATTGACCAGGGTTTGTTTTGCACAAAGTTGGCCATACTGTTTTGAAGAAGATTAAGGATTAAGTGTTAAGGATTTGAATACTAAAGTATTGTTTGCTTGCTTGTTTGTTTATATATGGATAGCCCCAAATGTTTTCCTGTTGCTTTTGAAAATATATGCTACTCATTTTATATTTTCCCTCATTTAGGTTGTATTTATTTATTTTGTTTTTGGAAAATAAATTGCTCATATCCCCTGAGCTCTGTGTGGATAACATTTGTACTTATCACTTGTATCTTTCCTATCTATTTTTTCAGTTGCTTTTGAGGAAATATAGCAACCACTAGAACCACAGTGGACAGATGACTCAAAGAGTCTATGTACTTGTCGAGATTATGGATGCTTTATTTTTTTTCAATTTTTCTTACTCTCAAAAAGAGAGGTTCTTCTTCCAAAAAAAGTATCAAAAAAAAAGAAAGGAAGGAAGGAAACCTTCATTGCCCAAACCTACATCTACAAACCCATCTCCCCAACTGCCTGACTGTCGAATCTCCTTCTAGCTGTTGACAAACAACACATATTAACATAATTGAGATAATTAAGGGCAGTGCCAGGTACTGTTATCGTACAGGCTTCTGCAGTTCGGGACTGCCAATTTCCGCTCCCTTCTAGCAGCCCGAAGGCGTGGAGATTAACACCTACAAAGTGTGGTGGCTTGAATATAGATGAGGGAAGAGAAACAGGCTGCTTCCTTTGATTAAAACATTAGAAGAATAATTATTACAATAGTAAAATGGCTTCAACCTTCTGTTAGTTTTTTTTTTTTTCCCTCCTCCTGCAGTTTACTCCGTATCTCTGAAACATTTTTTTTCATTCCTCCATATGGCAAATTACTGTCATTGAAAATCTTATACTTCAAGTGGAAAACATTTTATATGGATTGAGTTAGTGGCCCCCAAGACGGGGTAATTTTCATTGTTGCTGAGGAAAAGAGAATATTACTTCTGGAGACCCAGCAGGCATTTTATTAAACAATTGTACCAGCTGGAAACAAATTATTGCTTTTATTCAGAACTACCATTTAGAAGTAGGATGCTTTCATTTCAGTGGGATGTAAGTGTTGGGACCAGCTAGTTTCTCATATTGGCAGATTTCTTAGAGGCCCACCTAGACCCAAATTGTGAGCGACGGTGAGACTATCGGCTGCTCTTTCTACATCAAGACTGTGATTGCTTTTAACTTAGAAACGGATTCCACTGACACTTTTCTCTAAAACTCTGGAATATTTATGAAGGCATAGAGGGAGGGTAATACCCCTACTGAGCAGAATCCCAATGCAATATTAATGTACCCCTTCTTCAGCTGTGATTTCTCCATGCTATGTCAGGTAGACCCTCGCTAGACCCCATCTATGGCATGAGATAAGAGACAGGCACCACAATTGTGCAAAGCGCAAAGAAATGTTGGACATTGTTTCTTAAGTTCTGTGATCCAGGACTTGGTTTTGTCCTTGGGAAAACAAAAAACAAAAAACACAATCTACCAAAAGTGCCACAGGCCAAGTTACCAGCTAATATCTCCATTCTGTATCTTTAGTGGGAAAATAAAGTATATCAGGACAGTGTAATTTAGAAGGGTGGAGAGAGCCACGTAATTTCCAGGGCAGGGAAAAAGAGTGCTCTTTGGTGCATTTTTGGTGGAAATGATCTGTTTTGGTGGTGACTTCCAGCTTCCTTTTTTTTTTCCTATGCATAGTCTTTTTTTTTTTTATTTTGTAATGGAAAAATACAGCACAAGACCCTGAAAGTTGAGAAGTGACTACTGAGAACTGCCCATTGCTTTCTTACTAGAATTTGCTTGCTGCAGCCTTCTTGCTAGATACCTGTTTACTAGAAAAATTAAGTACCTTCTAGTCAGAAACTGAATTGAATTGGGCTTATTCAAATCTTGGGGGCAAGTGCCTTTTGGTGATATCATTCCTTCAAAATCTGCTATGCCTTTTGACCTAATTGATTCAAGCAAAGCAAAACAAAACCTTCCATGTAATTGTTCAAGTAAGGAGCCCAGATAATTTTCCCAACCAAATCATACTGGTCAGTCCTCCCCCAAGATCACCCCCATCCTGTAGTTTCTCAAAGGAAATAGAAGTCAACTTCGGGTAAACTGGCAGCTTTTTCAAAGATGATGAAAATGAGACAAAATTTAAATACTGTCCTAGATTAAATGGAGAGGAAAAGAGGGCGGTGTTCTCTTTAGATTACAGACCTTGGAAGTCCACCAGATAGAATCCCATTTTGGTAGCTCGGAAGCCATTTGTCAAAGAGGTTTTCCCCACCTGAGGGGAGAAATCAAATACCATATAAAAATGAAAAAGATATAAGAAAATTTAAAAGTTTAATTTAAACTGAGTTTGGTGGTGTTAACTCTTTCTCTGTGAAACACAAGTCAAATCCTGCTGGAATTTTTCAGTGCCACCAGCCCCCTTGAACTTGGCTGGTTGGCTGGTCCTATGAGAAGATTCCCTTCTTCTCCACTAACAGTTCCTCTGTTCCCCAAATAACATTCCACACTGAACCCAAAGGAGACATCTCTTTCCTCCTCCTGAATCAAGGGAGGTGCTCAGAGCAGGCAGCCTGATAAGAGGTTTGGAACCTGAAGATACAGAATTGCAGAAGTTCAATGAATGAATATCTGAGGGCAAGTGCACATGTGCACACGCATCGGAAATGTAAAACACAAAAGATATTAAAAAGCTAAGTATAGTTGACCCTTGAACAACTTGGATTTGAACTCTCTGGGTCACTTACATGCAGATTATCTTGTAAAAGGACATCTTTTTATAGTTCTTGTATTTTTTCTGCCTTATGATTTTCTTAATAACATCTTTTTTCTCTAGCTTACTTTATCATAAAAGTGCAATATGTAATGCCTGTATCTTATAAAATATGTGTTTATCGACTGTGTTATCAGTAACGGTTCTGATCAACCAACAGCAGGTTATTAGTAGTTAAATTTGGGGGGACTCAAAAGTTACATGTAGATAGACTGACTGCAGGGTTGGTTAGCAACCTAACTGTTGTGTTGTTCAAGGTCCTCTCCTGGGACTGCTATAATAAATTAGCATTCACTGGTGGCTTAAAACAATAGAAATTCATTCACAGATCTGGAGATTGGAAGTCCAAAGTCAAGGTGTCAGGAAAGCTGTCCTCCCTTGGAAGATTCCAAGGGAGAATCTGTTCTTCTTCCAGCTTTCAGGGTAGGGGGTGTTGATGACATTCTTAAGCTTGTAGTTCCATCACTCTCTTCTCTGCCTCTGTCTTCACATCACCTTTTCTTCTACGTGTCTCCACTGAGCACATTTATTTCTGGATTTTGGGCCCACCCACAGAATACATCATGCTCTCATCTCAAGATCCTTAACTTAATTGCAACTGCAAAGATCCTTTTATTCAAATAAGGTCACAGTCTCAGGTCCTGGGGATTAGGGCATGGACATAACCTTTTGGAGGCTGCCATCCAGCCCACTACAGAACCTCACTGACTGCTTGCTCATAGGAAAATGTGTGAAAATAGGTGCAGTGTTATAATTGGTTGATTAATTGCATAAGTGTATTTTCTTTTATATGTTTTAATTTGTTCCAGAAAGTTTTTAAGATAGATGCATAAGATCAGACGTTGTTTATGAAGAAAAATGTTTTCTATTCTAGATGTGTATTATACTTGCAAATATACTCCCAGGATCTCTGGAAACTACAAGCCCTTCTCAGATATCTGCAAGCACAAGGAATGTTCATTCACAGAAAGAATGAGACGATAGCTCTGCTACTGTGTTGCCCATGTCAAGGACCTTGTCATTCCATCTCCTGGTAAGGAAAGCTCCCACGAGCGCTTTCAAAGGCGTTGATTCTCTATCTTCTGAGAACTGCAGACACTCATTTTTAGCTTAGTTGATGCATGTTCTTTACAAGAGGTTAAGGGGAGAAATGTCTTGAAATTCCCAGAATACAAGCTGAGGTGCCCACAGCTGAAGAGACCGAGGATCCAGGTGACTAGTGTGTACTTCTTTGGCGGTAAAACCATCATCTCAGGAGACAGAGCGTCTCTAGGCTATAAAGCGAGAACTGTGCTCCCTTCTTCCATGCACTTCTTGTCCCTGCTACCTGAGGCTCACCGCTATTACCCTCTCACATCTTCTTCCACAAAATACAGCACTTTAAGAAACTGAATCAAGAACCCCTTATGGCTCAGCCATGCTTTAAACTCTAGCTGCCCACAACATGTCATTGTGTGCTAGTCCTCATTCTTGGGTTTGGCAATAAAGTGTGAATGGAATCCTCATTTAGACCTGGAGCTTCAGCTGTGGGCTCCAGTCCTGGTTTTATCAGAGAAGCCAGCATTGTGGGTTTGGGAGCATTTGTGCCATGATTAACACTTTGTGGTCCGCTCACGTATTAGTACGTGTTTTTTGTCACCAGTATCAGGCGGCTGCTCACGTATTAATATGTGTTCATCTAGTCTCTGTTTTTTCATGCAATGTTGGATTTATTTGGAACTATTAGGAGCTATCTCTTTGATCGTACTCATTCTAGAAGCTTTACACATTGTTCTGGTAAAAGTGTAAGGTGTTTTATGGGAGATATTACAGTTTTTTTAATATTCAGTAGTTCAGGAGTTGTGTGTGTTTTATTGAATGCTTATGCCATTCATGCGATGGCACAGAAAATGGCCGGCCCCAAGGGCTGGTAAATTTAATGGGCACTGGCACACAAAGTGTTAAGAATATTAATTTTTATTATTTTTACAATTTTCATTGAATTAATATCACTACTGATTTATGACATTATATAGGCATCACATCTTCAGCATTATAATTTAGTATCTGTATATGCTACATTATGATCCCCACCAAAGTCTAGTTTCCATCCTCACTGTACAATTGAGCCCCTTTTGCCAATTTTCCCACCTCTCCATCCCCCTTGCCCTCTTGTGTCCACCATTCTGTTGTCAAAATCTAAAGGGTTGTTTTTGTTTTATCTTCCACATAAGTGAAATCACAGAGTATTTGTCCTTATTCATCTGAGTTATTTCCCTGAGTATGTCCTTTTAAGATCCACACGGTGTTGCAAATGTCAAGGATTTCATTTGTACCAGCTGCATAGTATTCCACTGTGTATTTTTTACCACAACTTCTTTATCTACTCATCCAGCCATGAGCACTTAGGTTGTTTTCAACTCTTGACTATTGTGCGTTACTCTGTAGTGAACACAGGGGTACATATTAGTGTTTTCAGATTATTCAGATAAATACCACAAGTAGAATAGCTGGATCATACTGAATTGCTTTTGAGAAATCTCCCTTTTGTTTTCCATAGTGATTGCACCAATTTACATTCCCACCAAGTGCATGAGGGTTTCGTTCTCTCCACATCCTTGATGGCACTTGTTATTTCTTGTCTTTTGGATAATAGCCATTCCAATGGTGTGAGGTGATACATCATTGTAGTTTTGATTTGTACTGCCCTAATGAAAAGTGGTGATGAACATCTTTTCCTGTGTCTGCTGGCCATCTGTATGTCTTCTTTGGTGAAATGTCTGTTTGGAGCCTCTGCCCATTTTTTATTTTATTTTATTTTTTTAAGATTTTTTTATTTATACATACAAGCTGGGGTACAGGCCAGAGGTGTGGAGCGGCGAGAAGGTTCACCAGAGGCAGAGTGGGGAGCAGAACAGGCAGATCAGAAATACACTGCTGAGGGGAGCAGTGGGCGAGGCAGGAGAGGTCTGCCACACCATGTGGGATTCTCCGCGGCTGGGCATCAAACTTGGATGGCGGGCTGCTGACAGATCCACAGCACAGCGCTCAACCACTGTGCCACCAGGGAGAACCCCTGCCCATTTTTTAAAATCCAATTATTTGTTTTCTTGTTGTTGAGTAGTACATATTGTTTATATACTTTGAATGCAGATTCCTTGTTGGATATATGATTTGCAAATATCTTCTCCCATTCAGCAGGCTATTTTTTTTTCACTTTGGTTACGTGAGTATTTTTTTAATATTTATTTTTTGCATACAAGCTGGGGAGCAGGCCAGAGGTGTTGGGTGGTGAGAGGGTTCACTGAAGTTAGAGTGGGGAGCAGAATAGACAGATCGACTGAAATACACTGCTGAGGGGAGCAGCGGGCGAGGCAGGAGAGGTCTGCTGCGCCATGTGGGAATCTCCCCATTCGGGCATCAAACTTGCGTCACAGCTGCGGACAGTTCCACAGCGCTGCGCTTAACCGGCTGCACCACCAGGGAGGCCCTGGTTACATGAATTTTTATTCTTATTCTGTTACTGTTGCTAGAGCATTGCTCTTTCCCAAATGCTGGAGGAAGATGGTTGTTTAAAGTCAGAGTTCATGCACTCCTGGTTCTTAGTCACAGTCCCTTCAATATATGGTCAAAACCTCTCTCAGGAGATACTCAGTTATTTGATTAGCTCAATGAAATTTTCTATAATTTCTATAATTATCATCTCTTCCTGAAAAGGGTCATTTCTTTAGAAACTATAGACCATAACCAAACCCCATGCTGCACCTTAGCTGTGGTCTGAGCCCTCTGCTTAAGAGATAGTGACGGAAAAGAAGCCCATCCATAAACTTGGATTGTGAACAGATCAGCAGTTCTTCCCAAGAAGGAGGAAAATTGAGGCAGCTCTGGTTTGGGAAGAGCAAAATACATCTCCCTCTCCCCTTCTTTCAGCCTCCTCCATTGGGATAAACTCAATGGTCCCTATTTCATTCAGCTGTCACTCTGCTAGGTTTCCTGGTGATCAAAATCCATGCCTGTCTTAGGTGGGCTGCCATGGGGCCTGAGCCTGATGCTAAGTCAGTCTTCCATTTCCTCAGTGAGGTTTCTTCTCTGTAACTTGGTTTTATGCTTAGGGAAGGATTACTGGACTCTGATCCAAGAATCACAAGTCCTGGGAAATGCTATGACAAAAAGAATAAAAAGGGTCTGATGTCTAATATGTTCAGAAAACTCAGACAGCTATAATCCCCTCTTGGAGATTCATAGTAAACAATAAAAACTTTCCTAACCTTCGTCACTGTGAACTCTCCCAAACTTACTTAACTTCAGAACTCTTCATTCCTACAACACCAATTATTAGAGAGAGAGAGAGAGTCATTCTGGAAAACAGAAGATACACTGAACTTGAAACAAAAGACCTGTGTCTCAATCTCTACTCTGTGATTTTCTGACTGTTGGTATCAGAGCAGTTATTAGTAAGTGCTGGTGCCTATGTATGTATAAAGATACACATAATACTGGCCTACCTGCCTAACAGGTGTGAGAAACAAAGATGTCTGTGAAAACACTTCTCACATAGTAGGCTATTCAAAAATAGTTATGTGTGTGTGTGTAAACACACACACATATACATAAACACATAATGTATATTATGATATATAGTTACATATACATATACATGCATACATACATACACACTTCTGTGACTATGTCCCACTTCCTGATTTTGTTAATAGCTTCACTGGCTCACAGTCACGCTCATGTTTGCACACTGTCTTCTACAACTATAGTTGTGCTACAGTGGCAAATTGAGTAGTTGAGGCAGAGAACATCTGACTCACCAAGCTCAAAAAATGTTTGTTGTTTAACTGTTTTTGGAAAATGCTTGTTGACTCCTGATCTATAAGAAGAAATCATTTATTTTCAAAGACTCATGATGTCTATGGGAAGACAGACGACAGAAATTGGGAGGTAGCAATCGAGTAAAACCCTGACCTGAGTTCTTGTCTTGGAAGGCCCAGGTGCCTCTGTCTCCTTACCAGGTAGATCAGGTGGCAAGGCCTACCAGGAGGGTGGTGAAATAGCTGCACCTGGACTTTCTCCAGATGATAACTTGGCTGACGAACATGCCTGAACACTGGTAGCAAATCCTGGCAAGTTGCCCAGTCCACCCCAGTAAATGGAGAAACCAGAAAGAATGCAACTCCAGGCCTGTGGACGGGGCAGAGAGACAGGTGATCACCAATGCATTACTGTAAGTCGCAGCTGAAGGCACAGTGTTTTATGAGTTTCTAAAATCCACACGGACTAGAGACAGGTATTTACTTGCCACAGCAATTCTCAAAGATGAGCACAGAGCCTTGAAACATCGTGAGGACACATCTAAACATTCCTTCCTAAGGTCGCTGGGTGGGTGAGCTGGTCTTTAGGGCCACTGAGTGTCCACTCTCCGCCTGGCCACAACACAGTGAAATCAGCATTCTGAAAATCCTCTCGATGACTTTCTTGACCCGGCACCCAGACTCAGCTGCCTCGTGTTCACAGATCAAGAATGCAAACAACGAAGCCTAAAAACAAGTGGGCTGTTCTTGGAAAGAGGAATGTTCTCCACTTAGTAGGGCGGTAAGGAGGGTGATAAGACCCTTCACTCCGGGAGCTCGATTGTGGTGGTATCTTTCCAGCCCCTGTTTCTGGTCTTTGCAGTCATGAGCTGCTAACAGCATCTGGCGTCCACGACTCTTGGTTGAGGAATGCTGGCGGGGTTATTTGTGGAGCCTATCTCTGAGCGCTCACTTACGACACCTCATACATTTCCAGCCTCCCTCCCCACCCCTCGTGGGGGCCAAGGCTGTGATCATGTTTACGAGGGGCGGGATGAAATGTTTGGGTGAGTCTCCATGACATTTCAATGCACTGTTAATCCCCTGAGAATTGCTCTTGAAATGAACACTTACCTCTTGTTCCTAAGAATTTCGGAAACCCGTAGAAACGAAGAGCAAAAATCACAGCTAGGGGTCAGATTGGCTTCTGACCATTCTGCGTGTTTTACTCTGCAGAGAAGTCATCTTTCCTGAATGATTTATAGACAAGTGGACTCCCCACCTACTTGAATTTCAAGTCCTTCTACAATCCAGGAAACAGTTTTCTTCCCCACTACTCTCTGGCCTTCGCTGCAGACAGGTGGATGCTTCCCCATCCCTACAGTAACCACCCTCACCCTCTGTCCACTGGACTCATGCTCTTCCCTTCACCCCCCACCCCCACCCCACTTCCTGTCTTCGTGACGCCCCTCTTGAGCTCTCTAAGTCCTGAACTCCCTCAGAACCTAAGCTCAAGGCCACATTTTAACAGTTAGGTATTATTATTTAGAGTCCACTCACAAAAGTACATAATTTACTCTCTACAACAAAAACATCAGCTTCTTGAAGATAAAGACCATCTAGTTCATGAGAACCTCCCCACCAGTCTAAAATAGCTGTTAGCATATATAATTGACCTTGACAATGTAGAGGTTAGGGACACTGACCTCCATGCAGTTGAAAATCCAAGTATAACTTTTTTTTTTTTTTACAAATGGCTTGAGTGGAGATATTACACAGAGTTTAAGTGGATACTTGCAATACTTGATCTCACTGCCACAGTAATAGGACATGGCTGGAAAATGCATTATTGCAAGTCGCAGTACTATTGCAGTGGTAGAATAAGCACTACGGTTAATTTTATATAGTTATGATTCAATCCTGCTTCCTCACATTGGTTTGCAGTTCTCTTGACTATGAATGGTGCCCTGTACCGTCTCTTCGTGTATGTGCCTAGGTTTAGATAAGTTTTAACTTTTTGTAATAGATGTGTATGTGTTTTGTGATAGTAAATGGTAAAATAGACTATCATCTACATATATGTTATGCATTCATGACACACCTAAATTTTTCTGTTTTCCCCATATGTCTGGGCTATGCAGTTTGTGTGTGAGTTTTTCAAATTATCCTAATTCTCAAAAAAAATTTCCAAAATAGTTACTGACAAAAATCCTTGTAGAGGTGGACTCACACAGTTAAATCCATGTTCAAAGGTCACCTGTAGTCATTTGTCAGTAAATACCATTGAAAGTGAGAATTGTGAAGATAGGTTTTTGGGGTCTCCTCTGTCTACTACATTTAAGGGGGAAATGAAACATTGCAGAGAGAGAGAGCGGGAGGTCTAGCTTAAGAGTGTTAACTGTGTTCATTCTAGGACTCAGGTGCATCTGGCAGGGCAAAGGTAGAACTTGCATTTGACCCAAGGAGTGTTTGGGGAAGGAAATCGCTCTCAGAGAAGAGAGGAAAAAGGGCCTGGGGGGCGAGACCTGGGGGCCAGAGAGGGACAGAGGGGGTTATTAGTTTCCTGTGGTGCCTTAACAAAGCACCAAAATTTGGTGATGTAAAACAACAAAAATCTGTTCTCAGAGTTCTGCCAACTAGCAGTTCAAATTCAGGATGTTGGTAGAGCTATGCTCCCTTCAAATCCTTTAGGGAAGGATCCTTCCTGGCCTCTTCTACCTTTTCTTTAGAAGGCATTCCTTGGCTTATGGCCACATCACTCCAGTCTCCGCCTTCACAGGGCCACCTTCCTCTGTGTGTCTTTGTCTTCACGAGGCGTTTTATTTTCTTTTAAACACACACCAGTCATACTGGGCCTAAAGCTGTACCTCATCTTAACTCCATTCTGTGTGCCATGACCATATTTCCAAGTAAGACCACATTCACAGGTACAGGGGTTTGCACATCAACACATCTTTTGAAGGGGCACAATTTAGCCCATGAAAAGGCGTCTTTAATAGAGTGTGAAGCGTTACTCTTTAATGCCTTTTTTTCCTTCAGCGGCTGCATTAAGAGCTCTTGAGGGGAGAAGTCAAAAATGTTAGTGTTTTATATATAAACACCAATGCATCAATAGATAAATATATATTGGTATACATATAGAAACACTGCTATGTGTGTACATTATACACTCACACACCCTTGGGGCTATAAGAGAAGTACAAGTGAGCTTCTGGGTATTTTTCCCCTTGATCCTGGAATCCAGTGGGGCCCAAATGGGCCACCTGTTGGAGCAGCGTCCGTCCCCCTACACCTCAGGGAGGAAGCAGCAGTGACTCGGGCCTTAACAGGTGAATGAGGCCGCGGGGACCATGCCTCAGCGTGCAGAGGACGTCAGGCACCCCAGGGCCCCCGAGGAACACTCTTCCCTCTCTTTGGCCAGCTTCAGCCTCTCCTCCCCCCTCCAAATCCTGAGTCATTTTTTCTGGAGAGTATCTTCCTGTTCCCTCACCTCTTCATTTCTGTGCTTCACCTTTTATTTCGTCCCCACCCCAAGAGCTTGATCAAATATTTCACTTGTCCAAAAAAAAAAAAAAAGTTTTCTCTTTGAGAGAGTTCATCTCTGCCTTTCTCGTTCTTTTGATCCCGTTTTCAACTATGCAACTCTTGAGGCTTATCTCTGCCTCTAAAAATGAACCATCTCACATATATCTGAAGAGAGGGAACCTGTACCTCTAAACCATATGCAGTGTGGTAAACCAACATTACCTCAGTAAGAAATAGAACAATTAAAAAACCTTTCCAAAGAATTTACCTTTGGCTATAGTCATTGCATTAAAGAGAAAGCATTATCATATTAAAAATAAATAAAATTAACCCCCATATTTTGTGCTTGGGAATGAATCTCTTTGTGGGTGCTTGACCTCAGCACCTCTCCATATTGAGAGCCTTCTCTCATCAGCCCACCTGGGCCATGGGGTGGGCACCCCACTGTAGCTGTAGGTGAGGTGCGTGAACCCCCTCCTCTCTCTGCCCCTCCTAGGGGGCGAGGGGGCAGAGTCTAAGATGCAGCACAAAAGCCGTCCGGCTGGAGCAGCACCTCCATCCCGTGTGGGTGAGGGCCTCACGTACCCACTGGTGGCTGAACTGACTCTCAAATGTCCCCAGTGAGCTGACTTGTCACCCTTTTTGGTTGGTGGCAAGCACCATCGTTGCTGACATAAAACAGGAATTCGGCTGGTATCTGTCCTACAGTCTTGAGGCCCTAATCTGAGGCCCCAGGGAAATTGTCTCTGTGGGCTTAGGCCAGCCCACCCCCGGGGTCTGCCCCTGCAGAAACAGCCAAGGCAAAGCCCCAGCTCCAGCATATCCCTCAGAGCCAGGCCTCTGGGGAGCGTGTGACTGGAAACGGGGACGACTGTCCTGCTGGCACAGCCTCCTCCCGAGGAGCAGAGTGCGCAGTAAGGGATGATCTCATACGTCCCCTCCATGGCCGCACTGGCTCCTGGCTGTGCCCTCGCTAACTGCTTTGTCACCCAGGCCCTTGGCAGGCCACTGCTGACAGGGTGAAAGGACGCTGTGGTTAGAAGCCTGCCAGCCGGACCCCACTAGACGCTTTTGCAGTGTAGACTCAGATGCTTTTGCAGTGTAGCCAGACAAACAGAAAGAACAAAGAACAAAGTCCTGAGATGCAGGCCTATTTTAGCTAGAAATTCTTTGCTAACATGAGAGTGTCTGGATATGTTCTTGCATATGTCTGTGCTTACATATTTACTTACAGAGGCTTAATCATTAAATCATGTTATCCCCTAAAGATGTTCTCAGTGGCAACAAATCTCTTGGCATGAGATATGGTAGCAATAAAAACTACTCATGACAGGCAGGATGCTGCTGGAGTGTATAAAATAAATTTTAAAAACTAGGTTAAAACAGTAGGAGGCACGAGAGTCTAGCAGAAATAAAAATGACAGTCTAACGTTGTCAAATCCTCTTCTTCTTTTCCTGCATAATCGATGAGCTATTTTTAGCTCTAATTTTTTTTTTTTTTAGTGTGTAAAATGATGAAAACATTGCCTTTTCTCCCAGTTCTTACTTCCTCATCTTCATCAAGTCTGGAATCAATAGAATGGAAAGAAAGAAAAGGAAGGGAGGGAAGAGGGAATCAGATCATTAAGTGATAGGTTCATTCACCAAACTGATAGCAGAGTTAGTGACAGCAAGAAGGAAGCAGGGATATATAAGCACATACTCTCATGTTCATAAAGTTTTCTGTCACATGAAGTTGGCTCTGATTTTCAACGAGATGTCAGTTAGGCCACATTAATGATATTGACAGAGTGGCTGGTAAAGTGTGTAGTGATAGGGTAGAGGCTCTTTCTCTTTAACTACTGGGTTCATCACCCCCTCTCCCCGAAGAGGGTGTAACTGTCCCTGTTTTTTAGATGTTAGATCAGAGACTCAAGAGACCAGATGACTTCCTAGGGCCACACGACTAGTGGTCGTGGAGCCTGGCCCAGGCCCCACTGGGTGAGCAGGCGGAAATGTCACATCTTAGATGCTGAAGCTCAACGCTAGGTGGTCTGTGGCCTACTCAGCTCTCTCGCATCATCTGAACCTCCCCTTCCCCACCCCCTCAAAAAAAAGCTGCCCTTGCAATGTGCCCTGATGCTTTCTGTGCTCCCAGATCCTCAGCAAATTCGCCAGGCTTGTGGGAACAGACTCAGGACGGATAAACCCTGTGTCCTGCAGGCAGACCTGGAGACCAGGGGGTAAGGTCAACATGGCTGCCGGACCAGACAGTGGCCTCAAAGGTCTTCATGATTCCTGGTTTTCCCTTCTGGGCAGAGGCAGGCCTGAAGGCGTCTGGAAGCCATGTGGCCTCAGGCCCTGGGGAATGCCCAGGGTGGCACCGGTTTGTGCTTAGCCCCCCGGCCCTCCAGATGTTAGTTTAACCTCTGCTCTGGAATGTTACGTACAGGCATATCTCACTTGATTGTGCTCCATGTTTGAAGAGTTGTGCTTGCTAGCTTTTTTTTTTTTTTAAGATTTATTTTATTTATGCATGCAAGAGCTGGAGTGTAGGCTAGAGGTACTAGGAGTGAGAGGATTCACCAGAGACAGAGTGGGGAGATTGACTAAAATCCACTGCTGAGGGGAGCAGCAGGAGAGACGGTAGACGTCTGCTGTGCCATTTGGGTTAGCTCCTTGGCCTGGGATTGAACTTACGTTGCAGTGGCTGCCGATAGCTTCGTAAAGCTGAGACTTAACCCCTGTACCACTAGGGAGTCCCTGATTAGAGGAGTTTTAAGTAGAATCTGTTTCTTGCACTTTTTACAAATGAAGGTTCATGACAACCTTCCATCGAGCAAGTCTATCTGCGCTATTTTCCCAACAGCGTGTGCTCACTTCCTGTCTCTGCACACATTCAAGGAAGATACGTGCATTACTTTTTTTTTTAAGACATAATACTATCACACACTTAATAGATTGCAGTGTTGTGTAAACATGACGTTTGAAGCGCTGGGAAATTAAATCATGCATGTGACGCACTTTATTTCGATATTCACTTTATCGCGGCAATCTGGAATGGAAAACCCAGCATCTCTGAGGTGTGCCTGTTGCACCCTGATCAGAAGCACGCACCCTGGGGAGGGCTGCTTAGCATTTGCTGTCCTCTGTTCATAATTTAGAGGTGGTTCCTTCAAGGCTTCACTTCTTGGCGGTCTCCATCAGCAGCAGAGGCTTTGTGATTTAGGGGGCCCTTGTCAGAAAACATCTTTCATGGTCAAAATGCATGGGCTTGCTGGGGACAACCTACAGGTCCCCATACCCCCACACAGGCAGACCTGAAGGATGCAGTGAGCCCAGTCGCTTGTGCTCCTCAGAATGGCATTTTACGCGCCTCCCTGGTGGCGCAGCGGTTAGGCGCTGCGCTGTGGAGCTGTCCCTAGTGGAGACACGAGTTTGACGCCCAGGCAGGGAGATTCCCACATGGCGCTGCAGACCTCTCCTGCCTCGCCCGCCGCTCCCCTCAGCAGTGTTTGGTTGATCTGCCTGTGCTGCTCCCCACTCTGTCTCTGGTGAGCCCTCTCACCGCCCCACACTTCTAGTCTGCACCCCAGCTTGTATGCATAAATGAATAAAGCTTTAAAAAAATCAATATTTAAAAAAAAAAAAGAATGGCATTTTACAATATTTAGCCCTGATTCTACTACCCGATGCCCATTGGTAAGGGCACCGAATCCTACTGCTAGGGCTTGGGAAAAGGTGCCCTGCGGGTCTTTGTCAGAGAGCACTTGTTGGAGTACCTAAAAGCAGGGACTTGACCCCCTTCTCAGACCACATGTTGTGGTGTGCCTGTTTGCTCTTACATGTTTGCAGACTCAGTCTGAGATTTGCTTTCATTGTAGCATACCCGTTGGGATGGCAGTGGCAGTGGTGGTGGAATTTGTGTGTGTGTGAGCCTGTCATCCTCTGCTGTGCTGGAGTTGCAGGTACTAGCCCATGTGGGTTTAAAAGAGGTCAGTGTGTGTACACAGCTTCTCCACTGTGTTCCATGATATCGCAAATAGCTGGAAATTTGCCACAAAAATAAGCGAATGCTGCAAATGAGGGCTTCCCCACCTCCTACCCCTCCACCTCCCCCAAACTCCCAGCCTGGGAAAGCAGGTCATTAAATATTTCCCTGTACTAGCCTCTGGAGGCTAATTGTGAATGGCCAAATTGGTTCAGGATAGTTTGCAGTATCACTAAAATAAATCAACCTGCTTACCCCTATTTTTACCCCTATTTTTAGTCCGTAACGGTATGCAAAGAAAGGTTTTAATTTGTCTTTTACGAACCCTAGGGTTTTTCAATATATACGTATGCAACTACAGTCAAGGTTTAAAAATGATAAACGCAACACACATACTTAGGGAATATTTCAGAGAAGCTCAAAAGCTGGAATCACTCTTTGTTCTACCCTCTAAAGATAGTAATTTTTATTTTTTATTTTTTTTAAAGATTTATTTTTATTTATGCATACAAGCTGGGGTATAGACCAGAGGCTTGGGGTGGCGAGAGGGTCCACCAGAGACAGAGTGGGGAGCAGAACAGGCAGATCAGAAACACGCTGCTGAGGGGAGCAGCGGGAGAGGCAGGAGAGGTCTGCCGCGTCATGTGGGAATCTCCCCCGTGGGCGTCGAACTTGCGTCTCCACTGCCGACAGCTCCACAGCTCAGTGCCTAACCGCTGTGCCACCCGGGAGGCCCCAAGATAATAATTTTTGAAGTAGAACTTTATGAAATTAAGTTGCTGTGAGTCAGCAACAACTTAATTTTGAAAAAAGAAAGTCAAAAAAGGGAGGCACTTATTGATTGTGCAAGGCCAGTTGGAAAAGTCCTTCAGGTCATTTAAATTAGTCATGATTCCATAAAGAACGGCTGCTTTTCCACACAGCTAAAACCAGGGCCAGTTGCCCTCTTCTTGTCTCAGATTCCAGATCCAAAAAATGATGCTGTTTTCTCACTCCCCACTGTTAGGCGTTTAAGGGCTTGTGAAATAATCAGCTAAACTGTCCTTAGTATTCTCACAGTTTGCTACATTTGAGCTCCCTGAGAAACTGTCCTCTCAAATGAGTTCAGTCTTTGGAACAATTTAAAAATGAGGGCCTCTTCCAATGGCACCAGGAGAAAGTCAGCCACAACTGTGGTGTATCAAGTGTCCCCCAAGTGGAGCGGTCAGGGCCTGGGGGTTCAGCGGCGCACATCAGGGCGCATTAGCTGAGAAGTGTTTGCTTTGGAATGGAGACTATTTTAGAAATAAATTGAGGCTCTGAATGCAATATAAGAAGCAGGGAGAGGATTCTCTTCCTTTTCAACAGTATTTGTATGTAACTTGTTATTCTGCATTTCCATGCGACTTCACTACAGGTGAGCTCAACACACTGTCCCCAGCACTGCTAAGTCATATCAGTATGTCCAATGTCAAAAGACCTTTATAACCATTTAGGGAACAATTATCCTTGCTCTGAAAGCTCACCCACATGATGTCATGAAAACCACCTTTGGGGCCTCCCTGGTGGTGCACTGGGTTAAATGCAGCCTTGTGGATCTGTCCATGGCTGCAGTTCTATGCTTGGCAGGGGAGATTCCAGCATGGTGCCGCAGACCTCTCCTGCCACGCCCCCTGCTCCCCTCAGCAGTGTATTTCAGTCGATCTGCCTGTTCTGCTCCCCACTCTGTCTCTGGTGAATCCTCTCACACACCCCCACACACCTCTGGCCTGCACCCATGCAAAAATAAGTAAATAAATCTTTAAAAAAAGAAGTAAGAAAACTGCCTTTGCTGGACTGTTTGAAGACATCCTTGGGACTGTTCCAGAATTTAAGTGTAAGCAATGCAGAACATGGAATGCTGTTGAAATTAGACAGAACCAGAAGTGAGATCCTAGCCCTCTTGTTGTCTGCTGTCTGAAAGGGATCACAGGTAAGAATCACTTCATACCACCAACCGGAGCCCACATCACGGAGCAGGTGACGTAAAATCCTTTGTTCTGAGTGCTGCCATTCACCAAGATCGGACATGTGGTAAACCATGGATCTGGATATGATGTGTCTGTATTTGTTCATCAGTTGTAAGAAATGTGTCAGTCTGGTAGGGAATGCGGAGAGTGGGGGAGGGGAAAGACTGTTTGTGTTGGGGGGAGGGGGCGCAGGCAGGGAGATATGGAAACTCTCTGTGCTTTTCATTCAATTGTGAAGTCTGTTTTTAAAGAAATAGCCTTCTGTGTTCTAAGGAAACCATTCCCAGGAAGGAATTGAAACATTTCTAGGCAGAGTACTTAAAAGAGAACTCCACAGTCTCAAACCCCATTCAAACAGTGCTAAGGGACAGTGACCAGGCTGGGGGCGGGCCAGTAAGTCCTCACCCGTGCACACAGTTGCACAATCACTCCGGCTCAGGGACAACAACAGGATTTCTTTAACAAACAGGAGACTGGGGGAAAGGAGTTGCCAAGGCCAGAAGGGGCTGGTTTTCTCACCCCAAACAGTGGCCGAAGGGTCCAGAAGTTCCAAACAAAGGCCACCCATGGAAGATGAGGTGTCGCAGCAACAGGCTGAGGGCTGAAGAGTGGAGGCTGCTGGACCAGTGTATGTCCAATCCCGAGTGTGTTCTGGAACTTGAGTCCTTAGATGTTCTGGACCTTGAGTCATTAGAAATTGGATTTTTTTTTTAAAAGGTTAGGAAAGATAAAAAGTGAAACTCATTTGAAAGTGTTTGTTTCCAATAAACATGTCCATTGTTGATTTGCAAAGGTTTTCAGTTAGAAGTGCAAGAAAATGCTGCATTTTCATTATGGTTTCTTCGGGAACATTGATTTTGGAAGATTTAATTTCTTTTTGGTGTGGTGCAGTTGAGATGGGGTAAAGGTAGGATGAAAGAGACAGTGACTAGAAAGAGTCTAGTGACTTCCTGCAAATCCACACATCTCCAGTAAAATCTGTAAAGAAAAAAAATCACATAATTCCTGTTTTGAGTGGATTTATGAAGGCCGGGAGGACAAGTTGTTCTGTCTCTGGTGTCTTGGGTATGGCAGGGACAATTTTGGGGGGATAAGCGAGTCCGAAGGCAAGAGAGAATGATGAAAGAGATTATGACTGTCAAGGGAAAAGTAATTCTATTAGTTCTGGTTTTCTTTTTTTTATTATTATTTTTTTAATTTTATTTTTATTTGTGTCTTTTACATTACTTTATATTCCCTGTAGGTTTCCCACCACCAATTCACCCATGTACCATCACCACAGTCCCCTGTGCTCCCCTCTCCCCCGTTCTGAGCCCCAGTTCTCCCCCCTCTCTCTCTGATTGTCGCTCTTGTATTTGGTTCCCCTAGATTCCTGTTATAAGTGAGACCATGCGATATTTTTCTTTTTCCTTTTGGCTTATTTCGCTGAACATGATCCCTTCTAGTCCCATCCATGTTGCTGCGAATTGCATGTGTTTATCTTTTTTGAATGCTGAATAGTATTCCATTGTGTATATGTACCACATCTTCTTGATCCAGTCATCTATTTTTGGGGCATCTGGGTTGTTTCCATACCTTCGCTATTGTAAATAGTGCTGCAATAAACATACGGGTGCATGTATCCTTTTGGGTTAGTGTTTTTGTGTCCTTTGGGTAGATTCCCAAAAGTGGTATTGCTGGGTCATATGGAAGCTCCACTTATATCAGTCTGAGGAAACGCCATATGACTTTCCATAGTGGTTGGAAGTTCTAGTTTTCTTCATTGTGATGGCCAATTTGGGGAATATTGTTATAGCCAGAAGAATCCCTCCTGTGGATATCTTCTACCTTAACCTTGAACTTGCAAACATCAAAACCCCAAACAGATGGTAGTTTCTAAACTGATTTAGTAATAGAATCCAGAGTGATCACAGAAAACTTCCACTAGTAGGCCAGCTTAATGGAAAGCAACTTTCAGAAGGGATAAGAGTGACAAAGATAGCTGTAGTCACACAGGAAAGCACTTGCAAGTTATTACTCATGGAAGATTCTTATACTAACACAAATTACCTGGGACTTGACTATGCATATATATGTATACATTTAACCCTTTGCACTCTGAACCATTCTGGACATTGGCTACCAGCTACTCGACGCTACTTTGCAGCGGAAACGTGCATTTACAGACCCTCGTATTATTTAGTATAATTTTGGAACCAAGTAAAGTATTATAATGATATTGGACTTATATGAATTGGGTGACATCGAGGAATGTATATTTGCAAAAAACCCAATATTTTATTGTTTATAATTTTGTACAGTATGATAAGTTTTGTAACACTCCCCAATATGCATTGCAGGCTGATTAGTGCATGTTTGACAATAATAAGTGGTTTGACGCCTGCCACCAGGTGTTTTCCTGTTAGAACACACAGTGCAGTCCCGTTTTCTTTGTCCCACATCGGGAATATGTAGTTCATTGTTTAATGTATTGTCCGCAGAAGATGTGGATAGACGCGTTCTCGATACACGAAAATCGCCCTTTAATTGGTCAATGAGTGTCTTGACAAACTTGTGGTGTGTCGTTGGCGATTCATTACTTGTTTGTTTTTCTATGCGATACATTATGTATGAGTTTATCACACACATTTCCAACCCCCAAAAAAATAACTTCCTCCACCATTTGAGCGATTTACGGAGGAAACAATACGTCGAAGCGTATTGATCCGCACGATCCACACCACCCATATTTGCCGTATATTCTAACACCATTTCAGGCTTACTGACTGTTACGATATGTCCACCACATAATGTTCTCTGGGTAGATTGTAGGTTTGTGTTATAATAATTGGTCTTGTGCCATTCCAAGATAAAACTTCAGGGAAACATGCATGTCTCAAAAAGTTGCGTTGAAATAACTCAATTCCCCGTAATCACTAATAAACTGTAATGTCCCCTGAGAGGGGACATCCGAGTGATATGCTAGAATTTCGATGTCCTCTGAGAGGGGACAGCGGAGTGCAAAGGGATGTGTGTGTGTGTGTGTGTGTGTGTGTGTGTGTGTGTACCCATACACACACACACACACACAGAGAGAGAGAGAGAGAGAGAGAGAGAGAGAGAGAGAGAGAGAGAGAGAGAGAGAGAATTCTTCTAGGCTTCTTAAAAGACAAACAAAATCTGCTGAGTATCATCATGGACTAAAAATAGAGGTAATCAGACTGATTTATTTTAACAATATTGCAACTATCCTGAACAATGTGGCCATTCTCTCTTAGTTGCAGAGGCTAGAGGCAGTTATAAGCAGGTAAGTGTCATTGTTAGCAGATGAACTGGGCCCACTATGACCTCTGCTAGGTACTTTGAACGTGGTCAGAAAATCATGTATCTTGTTGGTAACTGACTTCTCCAAGATGGTTTTGATAGGACTTAATTACTTTTCAACAAATGCATGCAGTATTAGTTAAGAAAGAAAGTGCCTAGATTTTAGTATGATGCTCAAAGATGCTTTAAAAGTAAACATGTCACTTTCTCTGCTAGGTATTAAGCACATCTACACGTTGGATCTATGGCAACTGGGAATGAAGATGGGAGACTGCATATACGTCAAGGGGTGGATAATTGAGCCTCACACATCCAGGACCTCTAAGGTGGCAGCACCCCAGGGAGAGAATGTTTAGTAAAAGACCACAGTGCCTTGATCTCTATTATAAGTTTGACACATGATAGAGTGACGTCCGCTGAGGGAGTGGACATAGCAATGGGAACACTTGACTTTGAAAGGCTAATGTAGATCAGGAAGATTATAGCACAGGACAGACACACACTAAGGATCAGACCCTCTTCCAGTTCCCTGAACCCAAAGACATATAGTGACAGCTGTCCATGCATCTATAGCAAATTCTGTCGTCTTCTCCCTCCTCCCACTCCTGTTTCTAGGCAGAATGTGCTCCATTCCCAGCTTTCCTAGGCATATGTGCTTGTCAATGTGAGACCACTGCCTGCCCCAGCTGGACATATTTTTGAAAACTTTAGTTCAGTGCTTCTGAATTCTGACTGCAGATTAGAGTCAAAGGAGAAAGTTTTTATCTTATTTTTTTAGCTGCTAGGCAACAGAAATTTGTTTCTCATGGTTCTCAAGGCTGGGAAGTTCAACATCAAGTTGCTAGTGGATATGGTGTCTAGTGAGAGCCGTCTTCCTGGTTCATAGATGGCCATCTTCTTACTGTGTTCTCACATGGGAAAAGAGAAAAGGAAGGCCCTGGGGATCTGTTTACTTATTTAATTTTGACATTAGCTTGGCTTATATGAACATAACATTATGCTCATCAAAAGTCTAGTGTCCATTCATCACTATGCGTTTGACCCATTTGACCCAATTTATCCACTCCTTTCCCTCCTACCTGTTAAGCACTATGTTGTTATCGAAGTCTAAGAGTTTATTTTTGTTGCATTTGGGTTGTACATTTATTTTGTTTCTTTATCCACCCAGAGTGAAATCATATGGTATTTGTCTTTTCCCATCTCACTTATTTCACTAAGCGTAATGCCCTTTGGATCTATCCATGTTGTTAGAAATGGCTAGAGCTCACCTTTTTATAGCTGAATAGTATTCCATTGTATTTATATACCACATATTTTTTATCTATTCACCTGTTAATGGCACTTAGCTTGATTCCAGTTATGAGTGATGCTTTGATGAACATGGGGTGGGTGCACATATATCTTTGAATTAGTTTTGTATACTTCAGATAAATACTCAGCGCTAGAATAGTTGGATTATATGGTATTTCTATTCTTAATGTGTTGAGGCATCTGGGGGATAATTTTATATTTTTTGAAAGATTTTTTTATTTATTTATGCCTGCAGGAACTGGGGTATAGGCCAGAGGTGTGTGGGGGAGTGGTGAGAGGATTCACCAGAGACAGCGTAGGGAGCAAAACAGGCAGATCTACTGAAATACACTGCTGAGGGGAGCAGCGGGCGAGACAGGAGAGGTCTGCTGTGCCATGGGGGTCAGCTCCCTGACTGGGGATCAAACTCGTGCTGCAGTGGCTGCAGATAGCTTCATAGTGCTGGGATTAACCCCTTGCACCACCAGGGAGGCCCTGGGGGATGATTTTAAACATAACAATACCCATGCTCCAAATTTGCACTCATTTGGTATGGATTGGAGTTAGATGTTTGATTTACATTAAAGCATAGCCCAGGTGGTTCTGCTGTCTAGCCAGGGCCGAGACCTAAGTCTACATCTGGGCTCTATGCAGGGCTTATTTCATGCTTTTATTGTATTTACCTCTATGGAGCTGGACCTTGTATTGTCTCCAGTCTCTGTGGGTTCTAACGGTTGACGATCGTTAGTCTTGTCTTCCAACCAGATGCCTACTGGGCCTCTGAAACTTACTTCCTCTCAGCCTTGACTTTTACTGGAGGCAAACCCAAGGGTGTCCAAAGCATCAGAGTGGAAACTTTGTTTCTAGTGACCAGGACATGATTTTCTGACTTGCTCTTTAGTGTCTGGCCATGTGACTGTGGGAGCCTCTGGGGTCACAACTCCAAGGCTGTGACAATGTGTCCACAGACCTCTTGCCACCTTCATGGCTCCTTGAGCTCAAGACCCAAGAAAGAGCTGGAAGGTGTGTGCAACTTCAAGGGTCTCAGCTCAAAACCAGCATTTCCACTGCTGGGGGAGAGACAGTTATCAAAGTTCACCCTCTGCCTTAGTAAAGTAGACTGTCAATGGAGGCAAGATTTCATATCCTCTACTGTGGAATACTCTGTGTTTTCTAAACTTTATCATTTCACGATGGAAGGAAAATGAAGGACAAGGTGTGGCTTCAAAACTTAGAAGCAAGGGAGAACTCTCATGAACTTTTATTAGGCCTCACAAATACCTTCCCCGCTGTGTTTCTGTTATCCTGCTGCTGGGCTCTCCAGTGTTAGAGTTAAAAAAAAAAATAGAGTGAGAACTTTCCACATCTCAGCTTTGGTTAAAAACCCCAGGAGCCTTAGTCTTTTGCAAGGGAGAGGTTAAAAACAAAGTTTAGAAATAGTGATCTGTTGCTTTGAAATTCTTTTTTGCCTTGAACTGTCCTCTTTTGTCTTAAAGAGGAGAGTCACCTCTATTACCCAAAACCAGGTCTCATTAGGGGAGGTGTTCAGTTCTGCCCTTAGGCTGATGTCTTGTAGAATTAGTTCTTCTTTCCTATATGTTTTTGCGATAGAGAGTGGTCGTCTTCCTGAGCTTAGATGCTGTGATATGAAATCAGGTTTTAAAAATCGGTGTAGATGTGGTGGTATTTGAGGAAAAAAAAAAAATGAACAAAACACAAATTTTAACTAGGCTTATAAATGAAGTTGCCCTCAAAAGGTGTCAAATCATGTATTTACTAATTTAAAAATGTTGCTGAAAGCAGCTTTATTGGTGAAATTACTCTATTCATTATGTGAAGGACCCATATGATTTAATAATACTTTTTGAGGCTTGTTCCCCTTTGTAGTTGTGGGTAGCGGTGCTAATTTTTCAAGCAACTGGGTTGGGGATTTACAATAAAATATGGGTTTAGACTGCCTAGCGAAATTCAATGAGATCAATATGAAGCTCCTATATTTGCATTCTTCGCCTCAGCACTAAAGAGGTGTCGACGCACATACATTTCCCAGTAATGAATCTTCAAGATGTGCTTCTTAATGGAAGATAATCAACTGCAATGCAAATTTAATGAACTCTGATTTTGAAATGCAAACCAAATCCAATATCTCACGGAAAATTAACCTAGTCAATAATCTAATTTGAAGCTCTGAGTTGTGAGAACAATCCACTGTACTGACCGGACCTGCCTTTTCAGACCACTTACTCACAGAGATGGGCCTCCTCAGGTTTACTGCCGGTTCCTGCTTATTACACTATTGGCTAAGTGCTACCACTCTTATCCTTAATGAGGGTGTTGTCGAACTTGCAGTAACTACCCATGAAATGTCAGCTTCCATAAGGCTTTCTGAAAAGAAGACAAAGCAAAGCAAAACCCCATCTGAGCTCATGGAAAGAGGGCAGGAATGCCCCTTCTCAGCTAAACTCAGGTTCAGTTTAGTGCAGGTGTCCCCCTCTCCACAGGACAGATGCCCCAGGTTTTCTTACTTTCCTTGCGCCCCAAGGTACCTCCCTCTGCCCCTCTGTCTCAGTAAATAGAGCTGTTTGCCTTGCATCTTTCCTTCGTGTCAAACCCCCTCCCATGATTCCTTCAAAGATCTCCAAAGAAGGAGACCAGAGAACTTACTCCTCCTTGTTCAAACCACTTCCTGTGATCACAGGATAATTCACCTCCATCATGCCTTCTTCGGAGTCGCCAGAAGTCAGTGGGTCCAAGATGGTTTTCTGGCTCTTTGGGGGAAGGACCCTGAGGCCAGGTAGAGCAGGCAGTAGCATAGGTAGGTCTGGAACTTAGTGGAGAAATCACCACTGGAGATGTGGGTTTTAATCGCCCCCCCCCCCCGAGCTATTAGTTGACAACTTAGCAGAGGGTGAGATTTTTGGCCAAGGAGATGGGGAATGGAAACAAAACTGCTCGGGGAGGTGTGGACACACTCCATGGGATCTCATCTCCTGCACGGGTGTTGAGAGAGGAAAGTGTGGGATTGGAAAGCTTCACCATTTAAAGAATGCTTGTGGCACTGAAAAGGGATGCCGTGGAGCGCTGTGCCGCTTTTCCTAAGTTAATGAGGAATACAAAGTTATTAAACCCTTTGAAGAGTGTTCTGGAGGCAAACAAAGCCTTATGTAGAAGTTAATTTACACAGATTTATAGACTTGTTCTCAACAGCTGGACGTAGAGTAATGCATAAGGGAGATGAAGATTTAGCAGTAACAGCCTAAAAACAATCAGGGGTCGCCATAACATGGTTGGTGTGATTTGTGGTTCACAAACCACATATGGTATATATGGTGGGGATCCAGACTTGAGGCGAAGAGAGACTGTGTCCAAAGCCACAACTAGTTACAGTTTATCCCATTCCCACCCTCCAGCCCCCCAGAGGAGAAAGAATTGGAGGCATGTGTTAAAACCCACTGTGTAAACTCTCGAGTTCATTTTGTGTAAGTCATCATAGTAGGCATCGTAAACAAAATCTAGGTTTACCATGACTACTTAAATTTGAAAATCAGAAGCCTGATTAAGCTTAAATCTCAGATAAACAATAAATAACACTGGTCAACAGTGAGATCATCACTGACTTAAAAAGGCCCTAATCTGTAGTATTTTGGTGTGCTGAACATGAATATAACCCTGAAAATTTTTTATTAGCTCTCATTTTGAAGATATTTCATATAATTCATTTTATATGTTTCACCATGTAAATTTATCCAGTGGGACTGCAACAACAACCTAAATCAGCCTAGAAGGATGTAATAGTGCATCGCTTTGCATAATGCCATCATGCACACATCAGCCAGAGTTGATGGCATCATTTTCTGATGCAATGTGATACTACTACCAGGCGACTGCTGAAGTAAGCTGACATCAGCAGTGTACTCTATAAAGCCCTGTCGGAAAGGTTGAGCATTGAAAATATTTCAGAGTTTGTGCGAGACAGTTTAAGCTACTGTTCCATAGAACTGTTATTATTTTATCCACTTAGGCACAATACAGAACAGTCATGCCTCGAAACTGCATTAATAGTGCGGACAATTTCTGCTCTATTTGTGGGGAAGTGACATTTGCCAACCAGAAGAAAAGGATCACTTCTCAAGTGAAGAAGGCTTATCATCTTGACTTGGGATGCGAGGTTGGTGACCAAGACAAGCCTTGGGCCCCACATCTATGCTGTGCTCCATGTACAACACAGCTTTCATGGTGGTTCAGTGACAAAAGACCATCCATGCCGTTTGCAGTCCCCATGGTGTGGAGAGAGCCAAGCAACCACATAAAAGACTGTTACTTCTGCTTGTTTCCTCCTCTTTCTGGCGGAATAACGAAGCCAAAGTAGTCAAGAATAGTCTACCCAAACATTCCGTCTGCATTGAGACCAGTTCCACATGGTGAGGGACTTCCTATTCCAGAACCTCCAGCAGAATATTCTCTTGATTCATCTGATGAGGACAAGGGTGAGCTGACCTGTTCTTCTCCTGTTCCATCAGCATGCAGTGATCCAGACTTTCACTGTGGTGCATCATCAACCCCACACAGACTAATGCAGGAAGAACTAAATGACCTGGTTCATGATTTGGACTTATCCAAGAACAAGGCAGAATTGCTAGGATCAAGACTCCAACAATGGAATCTTCTAGAAGAAGATGTCACAATTACTTTCTATGGAAAGTGCCACCAGCAGTTGGAGCCTTTCTTCAGAAAGGAAAGTACTCTGGTATTCTGTTCTGATATTGAGGGCCTCATGAATGCCTTAGAAATCACTCATGACCCACAAGAATGGAGACTATTTCTAGACTCTTCGAAACTGAGTCTTAAGGCTAGCTTTTTGCTTTTGGAAACCATCTTCCATCTATTCTATTCCTGAACAGCTGTATAAGAGACAAGGGAAGAAATCTAAGAAGTAGTCTATGACTTGATTTTTTACAGGTATCAACCATAGGCCTATTACTATTGGCATGCATTTTGTGATGTATACATCCATTTATTGCAGATTACAAAAAAACTAGAGCCAAAATTAGAATTTGACTGTCATATTTGTGTTGGGCACATACAAGTTGATAGGAAATGACTAATTTTATTTCAGTAACATGACTTTTGTGAAAATTGTTGACCACTGTAATTGTTTTCATGTATTTCCCTCCCCTAACATATCCATCCTGTATTTTATGAGATGACCCTAAACTGAATCTAATTCTCACTACAGAGGGGTAGTCAACATTCTCACTAAAACCGATCATTTTGAAAAGTTTATAAAAATCATGTTTTTGTTTTATCTCAGTGCAAACCCTATTAGTTTCCACTCAAGGACACAGGTGAAAACCCCACTGGGTACTCTAGTGTACTCGGGTCTGACTGGGAGTCCCTCAGAGCTTCACCACGTACTGTTTCTCCAATTTCTCTACAAAATCGTCATTGCCTTATATACCAGTGACTTAGAAAAACACTCCAGACTCTTACCTTCCAAACCTGCTGGATCCTTCATGTGGTTTTCTATTGATCTTTCCTTCTAGCAATTTTTTCTCTTGCCGCTACTCCCTCCCCCTCCACTTGGCTTGTTAGGTGGTCCCTTGCTTCCCAAGGCCACCTTCCTCTGCTTCAACTTCACCCCTTCCTACCCCCAGAGCCACTTCCAAGTTGTTGCTGACTTTGAAGTCCCATCGGGAACAATACTCTGCACCCCCACTTACCCCAATTAGCAGGACAGACAGGTCTCATAGTCAATCAAGAATTGGGCCTCCCTGGTGCTGCAGGGGTTAAAGTCTCAACACTGTCAAGCTATCACCAGCCACTGCAGCAAAAGTTCGATCCCTGGCCAGGAAGCTTCCCAAATGGCGCAACAGACCTCTCCTGTCTCGCCTGCTGCTCCCCTCAGCAGTGTACTTCAGCAGATTAGCCTTCTGTTCCCCGCTCTGTCTCTGGTGAATCCTCTCACACACACCCCAAACACACACCTCTGGCCTACACCCCAGCTCTTGTATGCATAAATAAATAAAACAAATCTTTAAAAATAGTATAGGGCTTCCCTGGTGGCACAGCAGGTTAGGCGCAGTGCTGTGGAGCTGTCGGTGGCTGCGGCGCAAGTTCGATGCCTGGCCGGGGAGATTCCCACATGGCACAGCAGACCTCTCCTGTCTCACCCGCTGCTCCCCTCAGCAGTGTGTTTCTGTCGATCTGCCTGTTCTGCTCCCCACTCTGTCTCTGGTGATCCCTCTGCCCAACAGCTCTCGTCTGCGCCCCAGCTTGTATGCAGAAATAAATAAGTAAAAATAGAGTAAAAAAAGAATTTCATGCCTTCAGTGATGAAAACTGAGAAGTCCCTCTTACAAACCTCTGTCTCTCTAAGGCTGAGTTCTGCAGGGTTTTCACAGTAATGGATGTTTGGACAGAGTGGTGAGTGAGGAGCCAGTTCTTAGCAATCACATAGTTAAGGCCCAGCACATCTGAAAGTATTTTTTACACTGTTTTATAAATGCTAGGCTGCAGGGGGAGGGAAAGGAGTGGGGGGAGGATAGGAAACGACGCTGCAGAGTTTTCTTAGGAGCTCTAGATTCAAGCACAAAGTCTAATTCTGGAGAACTCTTTCATATTAATTCACCCTGAAATAAAGAGATTTTAATTTGAGCTGACAATCTTGACATTTCATTAACCCTGGGATCCTGTAAAAATGAATTCATGTCACTGGGACTGTTTATTACAGAGAAGGAATAAAAAAATCACAACCCAGCAGCAGCAGATTTCACCCGCTGTTGACACAGGAGGTACCTTTGCTGCTGGTGGACTTGAGTCCACTGAGTCACTCTCAACCTGCTCTCCCCACGTACTCTCTGATGATACCTCAACATCTGCAGAAAGCCAGAGTCCTGAGTCCTGTTCTTGGTTCTCAGAGGCATTTCCACCTCCCTCCAGGCTGATGGTGAGAAATGCCGCGTCTCTCCCTCCAGAGGTTATTCCTACCAGAGTTTGCTAAACTATTTCTCCTAGTTCAGTACCTGGGGAGAGTTTCTGCCTTGGACCAGTGTGGGTTAGATCTGGGCAGGATCGAGGCAAGCTCCAGGAAACACTCCCAGCTAGTTAAAACATTATTTCCATGTGAGCTAATGCCATTCCTCCAGCTTTTCATGGAAACAGCTCAGCATTATCTAGCAACATCTGGAACGACTCTCTCTATTTTCCCTCAAAGCATGAGCACTGTCGGAGACTTTTACTTCATGTGACTATTTGCCCTGTAAATGTGATTATCATGTATCCACGTAGACAAATGAGTTTGTACACGTAAAAATCTTTGAGGCTGCAGCCAAACAAGTCCCCTTTCAGAAAAGCAGACTTTTGCCACCCTTCATTCCTTCTAGCTCACGGCTATTTTTACAGCAGCTCCAGAGTTTAGAGTTTTGGGAAGCAGCCAACTGTTTTGGGTGTGTCTTTGCAGATTTGAAGATCTTTGGGAAAAGCAGCAAAAGAAAACAAATGTCCTTTCCTTGGCTTCTAAGTATTTCTGTTCATCTGTATCATGGAAGTGAGTGTTAGACTAAATGTTTTACAGTTTAGCTAGGGGGTAGACTGTATTTTAATATTCTTTGTAATCTCACTTTTCAGTCTCTCTCAAGTCCTTTATTCTACTGCCAAATCACTGACCTGTCTAACCTTTGCTGCACGGATCAACTCTGACCCTCATGGAAATTCCACCATCGCAGGAAAGGAAAATTTTAGCTCCAGTAGGGTCTAGACTCTTACCACTAAGGGAAGCCGAAATGAGATTTTTTATTGGACTAAGGTACCGTCAGATGGTATACTGAAAATGAACACTTTAAAGAATTCCTTTTGTTGAAAACTGTCGCTAGCAATATTATTTTTGAAATATGTGGCTTTAGATGATGGCTGCAATTAGGCTAGACAAATTGCTAAATAAAAATAAATTCCACATTTTCTCAGAAGGCACGGCTCCTAAATCTTAAATCCTCCAAGTTTCTAATCATGAATTTCATTCTTAATATCACTAATATGACAAGTGCTTCATGAATTCTCTTTCCTACCTTCTCATATCCTTTCCCAGTTCTCAAGGACATTTTCAGTTACTAAATATATCATGATCCTGCTTCTCCAAACTTCTAATTCCATGGGCTATGGAGACTTTACTAGACTGGACACGATTCCAAAGATCATAGAAAAATTGTGCTTTTTTTTTATTGGACAATACCAGGCCATCCTGTTACACTTGCCTAAGAATTACTTAATTTCCAGGAAGAATTTGTATCAATCTGAGGTCAAAGTGTCTTTAACCAATATCAAAAATGAAAAAGAAGCTTCCAGCAGTTCAATTCAGACTCTGGGTAAAGTTATCTGCTACTAGAACAGGGACTGTGTTTCTATCCCATAGAGGAGCAGATGGGGGTCATCTTCCCAAATCCAAAGAATGAGGGGCTCTAGAATATATAGTAGAAATCACTATTCACAGGCCAACAAAATCAGGGTGCATAGGGAAGGTGCTGTTAGCATGAGCCTCTCCCCCACCCGTTCTCCTATTGGCATTTCATGAGGCCTCTTCTTTCCATCAAAAGCAGGAGAAACAAACAAATGTCTAGATTGAGCATTTACTCTGCAGTTCTGAGATATTTTGAAAGGAAAAGACTCCGTTTGTCCCTTGCCACTCGGCCTTGCCAGACAGCTCAGCCCTTTCCAGGAACTCAGAGCCTGGCAAGGTAAGTCTGCCTTCCAGCTGAGAGGTTTGTGATATTTGTGCTCTAGTCTAGGACACTACAATTATCACTGACTCCCAGGGAGCTGGTTAAAAAAATGCAGATTACTTACACTTCACTCCCCTCAGATTCTGATTTAGTTAGTAAGATACAGGGCCTAAGAATCTACATTTTCGTGAACACCTGTGGTTTTCCTGATGCAAACAATCAAAGCTGTTCTCATTTACACCAGCCTTCGTTAAGGCAACCTTAGGCAGGAGAGATGGGCCTTAGCTAATAAGCTTTGCATGAGAGATAACCTTTAGGATTATGGGTATCTATTCTTTACATATATTTAAATTTTAAGTGACACAGGTTTTATTTAAGGTTGGAAAACATTAATGCTTCTTAGTAAAGAGAATTATTTTTGCATCACATGAGAATCATTCGGGGGGGGGTCAATCTAGAAGGGGGCTTTTTCTCAAAATTTTAAGGCTGGATTCTAAATGTCACTTAGATCTGTTTTTGAAGGTTTCTTGTAGCAGAAAGGATCTGTGAATTGAAGGAAGTTGTATGCATATAAAGAATGTATGGAAAATGTGAGTGAGGGACTGCGTGTGTGTGTGTGTGTGTGTGTGTGTGTGTGTGTGTGTGTGTGTGTGTGTGTGTTTGTGTGTGGGGTGTGGGGGGTGGGCAGAGGAGAAGCAGAGCTCTGCATAGTTTTAATTTGGTCATTTGCTCCGCCAGTGCATAAAGCACAATTTTTATAACATGTGAGGGGAAGTTCAAACCCCTGAAAGAGGGGGTGTCACATTCTTGATAACCCACAGCTCATTTCAAAAGCTCGGTGGCAGTCCTATTTTCAGAATCTCTAACCTGGCACAGATTGGAAGTGCCAGCTAGTTAGAGAAGGTAAAATATATTAATAGACTCAGGCGTTGTGACCTAAAAGCAATGTGACTTTGACATTATAAATAAGACCCCTGGTTTTCAAAATGTCCCCTGACCCGCCTCGAGCCACCCACACACCTACAAATTGATCATAAGTCCGTGAGTTCCCATAATTGAGGAGAGTGGCTGCCTCTGCAAGCCCCTGTGCTATGTTAGCAGGCACTGAAATGCACGCTACATGCAGGAAACAGCTCTGATAGTCTTAGTCATTTGATCTGGGTGAGGCCAGGAATGTGCATTTTAGCCAGCACCCAAAGATTTTTGAGGGGTGTGGTGCCTGTACTACCATTGGAGCCATTCTGTATAAGTTGGAGTCTTTCTCTGACTGGCCCATAACAGAGGCCCTGGACCCTCAATCATGAGAAGTACAGGGAATACGCAAGTTTGAGACATTAACACCACCCCACCCACTTTTTCTCAGGATTAGTCTTTGATAATCATCTGTAGGAATCAGATTGAAAATACAGACCCAAATGGCAAAGAAGGAAAGGACACCTTCACCACCTTCTCCTTCCTGAGGACAGTATGGGTGAGATCATATAATCATATGCTCTTTACTGGGGTGGGGGGCTGAAACCTTTCAATTTGTACCTCAGTGAATATAAGTAGAGTTTGATCAAGAAAATGGCGTTTGATCAGGGGAATAGCCTCCCAAAACAGCTGGAAACAAACTCCCTCTCTATATCTGAACCTTGTTCTATATCTGAACCATGTTCTTTGGAGATCTGGGGGTACAGACACCTCACTGTGAGGAACATTGATGGAACTTGTGACCAAGGGTTTAGGAAGTCACCCAAGGAGATGACTCTGACATGAGATTTCTTTTTGCTCAGTTTTTCCATGAGTTGCCAGCACCTCAGGAAGGCTGAGTGCTTCTCAGAGGCTGGGTCCATCAGAAGGGATGGGTCTTCCAGGCCAAGGCTCAGGTACCAGGAAGACCTGACAGCTGAATGAGCTCTGGTGAGGAAGTGTCACAAGCAGCAGTCAGGCTGGGATATGATCAAGCAAGACTAGGGATCATGGTCCAGGACCTCAAGCAGAGGTGTTCCCGAGGGAAGCTCCCCAGGGTCAGGATGTGGGGACATTACAAGGGATGAAGCACACACGTGGTCTGAGCTGGGGTCTCTCGTTCGGAAACTTTGGGATGGGTTTTTAAGTTCATCTGTCTACTTATCGGATACAAAAATCTTCAGACAGAAGACTGGGGTTGAGGTCTTCTGGAAGAATCAGCAGATGGTCTCCTGTTTCTTTCCCTGCCACAGATAAGGAGTAAACAGGGAGTTGCTGAGTCGGGCTGCACTCAGCCACCCACCCAGAATTCTCACGCGGCAGTTAGAGAGGAGCTGGGGTCTGTTTGAAGCAAAGTTGGCTGCGCAGGAGCACCTGGAAGATGTGAGTCCTGCTCGGCAACACCCAGGGGCATCTCAGCCAGATGGGGAGTGAGAGTGAACCTCACATGAGAAGGGCCACGAGCCCGGATGCAGCAAACATCTCTGATCCACCCATGGGCTGAGGCTCAGAAATGTTCTAAGTTCTTAGGGCACGCTTATGTCAGGCACAATGGGATGTCCTGATGTGTGTTTCCTCCCAGGTCCAGACACTAGCACTTTGTCCACACAAAGGTTCGTGGTATGTAGCTTTGGCCTTAGACCATTTGCATGTAAGAATATATATGTCTTCGTGTAACATTTGACTTTGTTTTTTATCAGTTGGGAGCTATTCTTAAAAAGTGAGAAAACATAATTTCCATTTGAAAAAGGCTATCTGTCCCAGAAGTAAGGCGGGTTTTTTTGTTGTTGGATTTTTCTTTCTTTCTTTTTTTTTTTGGCTTAAAAAGTAAATGACACCATAGGGAAGTTAACTGGTTGTGTGAACAGCACGCATTGGCTTAGGTGATGGGAGAAATGACAATGAAAGGGTTGTGGTTTCCTGGGAATGGTTGAAGAGGTCTTCCTAGTCTAAATCTTCAGTTTCGTGACCAAAGAAGTGAAGTCCCTTGTGATCAAATGGGTCCTTCCGGTGAGCAAACTCCAGGTGCTTGGACTTTGGGCTCTTGTTCTTTCTGCAGTATCAGGCTTCCTTCTGCAGAAGCCAGGCCTCAGAGATAGGGGAAGGGAAGATACAGAGACTCACCCAGTCATCATTTTCTAGATAAGGCTGAAAGACAAAAAACAGAAGGGAAGAGATTGCCCTGGGGCAGAGCCACTAAGAACAGCATTAATGTCAACAGAAAAGTTCTTAACAGTGCTGGAGAGGGGAGCCACTTTGGATAGAAGGAACCAGAAAAGGTTTTAGGACAGAAAAACATCAACAGAATGGAAGGACTTGGAAGAAAGAAAGGGAGACAGAAGGCAGATGGGGAAGCAAGGAAGAAGCCCCGCTCCTCTGGACTTGAGACAATGGGCTTTCGCCCCCTTCCTTCAACTATACCCCTCCCTTGCTACACAACAACTTGCACCTTTGCATCAACACTTAGGATCTCAGTGTTGTGTACTCCAGGTCACGACCACCAGCTGCACCCAGCCCCATGGAGGCTGTAGGGTGAGACTTGTGGTCCATCCAGTCTGTTGTCATAGATGAGTCTGAAAGGTGGCCTGGAAGCAGTTGTATGTCAGGTTCAAGGTGTACCAGTGTGTATCACTGATGTGTTTGAACAGGTGAGCACTAAGATCAAGAGCCAGGATTCAGGAAGATGGATCTGGAAGCAGCAGATAGGGTGGCTTCATGTAGGGCAAAAATGGAGTCAGAAACACAGGGAGATGCTTGCCCAAGGAAATGCTCAGGAAGGCTTGAGCAGGCCAGTGGCAATTAGGGGAGTGAACCTGGGTGGATGTGAACTGGAAGTGAGGCTGGGTCTGGCCAAAAAAATCACGCTTTTGGATCTGGACCACTAGCCTTTGAGAGGTTGGTACAGTGTCCTTCTGGAAATATCCGGGTGGCAGCTGGAAAAATGAACCTGATGGCAGAACCACTGGGTTAGGGAACAGAACTTAGGGAGCTGGCTACGTTCAGGGTTAGAAAGAGGAGGAAGAAGGAAAGAAGGTGGTAGAAAAGGAAGTATTCCCTGTGGGGGAAACTTCTGGAACAGAGTGTGATAGAAGGAATCAAAGAATTTCAAGGAGAAAGAGGAGGTAACTGATGTCATTTGCTACAGCAAGGCCAAGGCTAATGATCCCCGGGGCTGAGGTTGCTATATCGGTGTTGGCATCACAGGCAGAGCACAGACTCACTGAGAACCTAAGTGCTGAAGCAGAGAAGCAAGTGAAGCTTACACCAAGGGAGTAAAATAGAGTTAAAGACAGGCGTTCGAAAGAAGACATTACTGTGGGGAAGATAAAGCTTTGTCAGTTTGTCAATGAGGTATACGAAGACAATGCCGAAGTTGAAGACATAAGCATGTCATGTCCAGAGAAAGGTCAGAGAAGGTCTGAGAGGGTGGAATGAAGAACAGCACAGAGCGCAGACCTTGGTGTGGAGTGGTCTGCTTTTCCTTCAGAGACAGGGTGCAAATTGCTGGTGAAGGTGCAGAGGAGGGAAGTTAGAAAAGATGTTTAGTGGGTACACAGTTTCTGGGTGGCATGATGACAAAGCTGTGGAAATAAATAGTGGCAATGGTTTACAACATTTTAATGTGCTTAATGCCACTGAATTGTGCACTTAAGAATAGTGGGAATGGTAAATTTTACGGTACATGTATTTTGCCACAATAGAAAAGAGAGAGAGAAGTCATGACCTTAATCTTTTGGTCAGATAGAAAGGAAGAGTGATGCTGAGCTGGAACCTGAGATAATTCCTCTGAGGGTGAGGATACTGGGGAGACGAGTACCCACATCCAGCAATACCACTGGAAGCCTGCAAGAACTAGAGGGCAGAAAGGATCAGGTTTAGGGGGGATGTGAGAGTCCCCTTTCCTTGGTAAGTTTCAATCCTGTCACATCCTTCTTTGCTTAACATTTGTCAGTGGTTTCCCATTTCTCTGTGGATGAAAGTCTAACTATATTAGAACCTCCCAGGCTTGGCATGCCCTGGGCCTTTCTTGAGTCTCCAGTCTGGTCCCATGCCACATTTCTTCGCTTCAGCCACACAGACGATCAAATGTGCCAGGCCCAGTGCCTCTCCAGGACCTTTTCATATGCCTCTGAATAGCCACACTTACCCTTCAGGTTTCAGCTTGAAAGTCACCTCCCAAGGATCACCTCCTCAGGCCTTTGTTGATATGTTCTCTCTTCCTCTGTTAGCTCTGTCTCAGCCTCTGGTTATCTTCATAGCACTTGTCACCTTGTGAAGCAGTTTAGGCATTTGCTTCTCGACTGTTTATTCACTGTCCCCTCACTAGTCTGTGAGTGTGATGGGCATGAAGACCACCGTGTCTGTCCTGTCTGTCCGCAGTGCCACAAAGCCACACCTCACAGGAGTTTGATAAATATGGAATCAATCACTCAATCTCTTGACTTTCTGCAGCAATGCCCAGGCATACAGAACAGAAAGCAGGAGGTGTGTGATTACGTAGGCCTGGCAATGCCAGCTGGGGGATGGGGTGAGGAATTCCAGTGTTAGGAAGAACACTGCTAATAAGTGATCGCTTTTGAGGTGCAGGGTGGAATTGGGAGGGAGCTGGGCTGGACGAGAAGGTCATCTCAGAGAGTGAAGAGCTGGTTGCTCTGTGTCCTGTTTTACAATGACTTTTTACAGGTCCATGGACATGTGTGGGGAGTTGAGGTCAGAGAGGGGAACTGACCCAATCCAAGAGGTAAGGATGTAAAATATGAAGCACTGGGACTTGAGAGACTGAGACAAGCCAGGAAGAGAGGCAGACCCATGTATTGGTCTCCTATTTGCAATGTCCCACCCAGATTTCTCCAGTGTCCCTCACAGTCTGAAGCTGACTTTCAAATCAGGCCTCACACTTTACACATTAGCTCATGTCATCCTTACGACAACTCTCTATGTAAGTAATTCTCTGGACATGAGAGTGAGCGAGAGGGCAGAGCCCCTGTTTACCTCAAGCCTCTCCATCCATGGTGCTGGAGTTTCTGTGCTGTGCTAGATTGTCACCAGGTGTCTGAGGCTTCTCATTCACAGTCACTCTGATTGCAAAAAGAGCCCCAATGCCTCGGCTTTGACCCAGAGAAGGTCAAAAATGAAGGCAAAAGGTGGAGAAGGTTCACAGAAGGCTTATCTGCAGTGCGCTCATGGGGGACCAATTATGGGCTCCTCACACAATATTTCCTGACCAAGTGCTGGCGTTTCCCTTCTGCAGGGAATGGTTTAAAAATGCCTGGCCCAGAAGTGCTCTGGTCAGCGGTGACTTGATTGGACAGCCTTGATTTTATAATTAATAGTTTATGTAATTTTTATAATTTATAGAAATTATAGAAATATATAAATTATAAATTATATATTTTATACGATTATATTATATAATTTTACATATAATTCATTGGAGATGCACCTCACCTCATGCCCCATGTCCAGCCAGTCTCTCCCCTCCTCTTAGGTACCAAGTGCTGTCTTTGGCACTTGGCAAAAGACAGAGGGTGTTGAATTCAGGGGCATAGAGCAAAAGTCACAATTTGCTGCCCTGCTCAGTGCTCGCCTCAATTTTAGTTTTCCATTTCTAAACATTATTAGGGCCGGTCGTGGAGGGAGTAACTTTTTGGGTGGAGTTTTGTTGAAATTTCAGCTTGGGAGCTTGGAAGGAAAAAGAAAGATCAAAGTGAAGTAATGTGAGGAAATGTAAATATTAGGGAAACGGCCTGGAGAGGATGATGAAACGCCAGTCCAGCTGACTGTGGATTTCCAAGCAGAACTGTATTTTCATGACCAGCTCCCGTGTAAATAGTCAACCAAATGGATTATCTTGGCAAAAGTGGCTTCAGAAAATCTGCTTGATAATATTCATTCAACCTGCTTTGCTTTCCTGTTGATGTCAGTATTTTCCAGCAAAAGCAGAGGCTCATTAGCTGCACATAGGGTGTGATCCCAGGCAGGAAGCCTCCCCAAATCAGCCTCCTTTGGGCAATGGAGAGACAGTTCCACTTGGGAACCTGCTAGAATGTTTTTCAATCCTGGCAATAACAATCACAGGTCCCAAAGAAATCAGTTGCTCCTTCAAGAGATTTCTGCATGCTTTCCTGACTCCCACTGAGCCCTTAGGAAATGGTCTTATCAGTAATAAAGACATTAACATACTTAAGGGTGTAATGCAAAATTACTGTTGCATGGCAAAGGAAATGTTGGCGTTATGGCTCCAGGATTTGTTTTCCTTATTTTCATTTACATCGCTGCCGCTTTTGGAGAAGCTTCACTGGGGGCCTAGCGTCATGGAAGAATAAGAATACAGGCAGATGCTGCTGTGGGAGGCATGGGATGAAAACAGTTCTCAGGAGATCTGACCACAGCTAGGTGGGAACTAAATTAACCTGCTAATAAACCGAGGTGGACAAGACCTGGCCAGAGACAAACGACCAAAAAATATCACGTCTTGCTTTTAATCATTAACAATGAAGACTTCTAGTCATTAAGATGAGACTCTCACCCATCACTCTGGGAACTGATCCACGAAGCTGATCAGGAAACCTGTGGGCAGCTGTCTGGGGTTTAAGCAGCACCCCTCCCTTCTGTTTGTGACTCGAGGCATCGGTGTCCAAAGCACAGGGATTTTAAATATACAGATGTATTATTTTGCTCAGGCTGCTGTAACAAAGTACCACAAGCTGCGTGGCTCGAACCACGAGCTGTGTGGCTTGAACGACAGAAATGTATCATCTCAGGGTGTGGAGAAATCCAGGATTAAGATGCAGGCTAGGTAACTCTGTCTCAGGTGGTGAGGGAGGGTCTGCCCCATGCCTTGCTGGTGTCTTCAGATGTCTCTTTGTCACCTCGACCTCGGCTTTCATCTTCACCTGGCCTTTTCCTGGCCTTTTCCTTCACGTCTCTGTGAAGAAATTTCTCTTTTTTAGGAGGACACCAGTCCTACTGCACCAGGGGCCGCCTTATCTCCGCATCTCATTTCAACTAATTACGTCTACAGTGGCTCTATGGCTACAGAAGGTCACGTTCTGATGTGCCCTAGGTCAGGACTCAGCATTTAAATACTGGGAAGAACACAGCTCAGCCCATAACAGAAGAGCTGGTCTCTTGATGTAGTGAGGAGTTTATTAACTAGTTTATAGATTAAATAGGCTTTTGACTTCTCTTCTCTTCTCTTCTCTTCTCTTCTCTTCTCTTCTCTTCTCTTCTCTTCTCTCTCTCTGCTGTCCAATTTCTTATCTTAAAAGTTAGGTAAAGAAAGGGGCAAAATAATTAAGCCAACTGTGTCACACTTGGTTGAACTAAGCTTCGGTGACAAAATGGGGGGTCACAGAAGGGTTCAGCTCATGCTGTGTGGGGGTGGCTTCCATCGCAACCGTACAACCATAGGTAACGGTATGGTGGCTGAATCAAGTACAGAATGCTGGGTTTGATTACAAATGACAATGACCAGGTGGAGACCAGGATTCCTTCTGAGAAATGCATCCTTAGGCAATTTCATCCTCATGCAAATGTCATTGAGTATAATTACATAAACCCAGGCGGTAGAGCCTGGGCTATATATAGGGACCACCGTGGAATATGTACTTCATTGTTAACAAAAACATCCTAAGTGTAGGTAAATAAAATCCAACTTGAGCCCAAGAGCCACATATGGTTACATCTTCTTGTCACGATGCTCACTGATGGGTGATTTGTTCACTTAACACCTTTGTCAGCTGTGCAGATGTGGCAGGTTCTGCTCAGGCTGACCTCAGGACCCCCACACCCAGAGCAGAGCACCCCTGCACTGAGGCCCAGGACCCCAGACAGTGCTCACGTGCTGTCCGTTCTAGAAGCAGCTTTTGGTGCATCGACCAACCTGGGGCAGAGGTAGGGGGCTTCATAGCCATGAACACATCACAGGTCAAATGTGCTGCAGCTTTTATTAAACAGATGCTTTCTTCCCACGTATCACCACCCCATCTTCCTTCTAGCCTATTCCCGAGACCTGCTGACATCCTAGTTGGCTGTCCTCTTTCCATCTCATTAGCTTATCTTAGGGGACATAGTTTTCATGGCTCTCTCCTAGGGAAATGATTCTGAAATTTTAACCACCAAGGTTTTTCCAGAACTTTCTAAAGCTCAGCAGTAACTTTTTTAAGGTATCAAGGAGGAGATGTTTAGAAAATGAAATTTCATTTTACTAATTGCCACGCCGCATAGCATTCAGAGGACTGTGGTTAGCATTACGGGAGAAAGGCACCAGAGCGGATTTCAACACCGCATTGACCTTTTAGCACCCGGCTGAAGCTCGAAAAACAAAACCAAATCCCATCTTACTAAACCATACCTGCTTCTTTTCTGGGAAATACCCCAGAATATAAGTTTGTTTGTTTTCTAAGACGGTTTTCCTTGCCAGGGAGAATGATCTGGAAACTTAAGTCAATAAGGTTCTCATTCTGCATTAGCATTTTGCCTCCTCGAGTGGGACTTGAGGCCTTTTGTCCCTTCTTCCTTCTCTACCACATGTCAAATGCCTCAGATCACAGTTTGTCCTGGGCAGGTTATGCAATTTTTATCTTATAAATAAGAAAATAAAAGGCATAATTAGAGCTATCACAAGACACTATATTTTTAAACCAAAGGAAATGAAAACAGCAATGGAGAAGAAAAGTTCCTAGTTAGGACTATCTCTGGGGACAAATGTACATTTGTCCTAGTTCTTGCTCCTTTTCCCACTGTTTTCTGCGTCCCCACCCCAAAGCTCTCTGCTTCCTTTATCTTCTCTCCCTGGGTGTAACCCTAGTGTTCTAATTCTATCCCAGCTTTTTTCCACTAAAATAATGAAACTTAAAAAACAAATGTAATGTTTTCATAACGATGCATTTTCCCTTCTTAAGATTAAAGGGGGGCCTCCCTGGTGGCACAGCGGTTAAGCACCGCGCTGTGGAGCTGTGGGCAACAGAGACGCGAGTTCAGTGCTGGCTGGGGAGATTCCCACATGGCACAGCAGACCTCACCTGCCTCGCCCACTGCTCCCCTCAGCAGTTTGTTTCCGTGGATCTGCCTGTTCTGCTCCCCACTCTGTCTCTGGTGAACCCTCTCAGTGCCCCACGCCTCTGGCTATACCCTAGCTTATACGCATAAATAAATCTTTTTTAAAAAAGATTAAAAGGGCTTTGGAGAGGAGGGGATGCTTGACTGAGTGAATGAATTGCTGACTGTGTCCAGTCACGGGGCCCCAGGGTGGCAGAGGCCTCTTTGGCCACTGGTGTAGATGCTGTTAAGAATAATGGTGAAAACTTTAAGCACTTAGGTGCAAATATGTTCACTGACTTAGCTATATGACAATTCATACTGAAATGTGAATGGTTTCATTTTACAAAGAAGGAATTTGGAGGTGGAAGATAGTAAGTTAAATTACCTCACAGTAGTTACTCAGCTGGCCTGGGAGATCTGGGAACGGAACCCAGGCCTTGGTAGCTACAACATTACCCATTGCTCTAATTCTGATAACAATGCGGGAAGAGCCAGAACAGGGAGGCAGAGACCACTTAGTGGCCTTGAAAGCAGAATTACTCAAGATTCCAAAGTTGGAAGTGCCAGAGAAGTCATTAAAGTTCCAGTATTTTCCACCCTTCATTAGCCATGATGAAGAGTAATCGTGGCGCTGACTGAGTACTGGGGAAAGATGAAAACTGAAGGGAAAGGATCAAATGTGTCCATACAATGGAATATTATTCAGCCTTTAAAAGAAGAAGATCCTGTATTTATGACAATATAAATGAACCCATATGAAAATACGCAAAGTGAAATAAGCCAGTCACAGGAGGACAAATACTGTCTGACTGTTTGTATGAGGTATCTAAAATATTAAAATATGTAAATATTCAAATATGTAAATACAGAGAGAAGAATGGTAATTGCCAGGGACTGGGAGGAGGGGAGAACAGGGATTTGCTTTTCTGCAGGGATTATGCAAGATGAATGCATTCTGGAGATGTGATGTTCAACATCATGTCTGTAGTAACAATACTATATGGTACACTTAAAAATCTATAAAAAGGATAAGTCTCATGTTAAGTGTTCTTACCACTATAAAATAAAACAAAACCTCTCAATGTTTAATGGAGCCCAGTAATAGAACAGGGATAAAGGGACAGCCAGTGGTGGAGAAAGTCAGTCAACAATCAGAGGAGGACACAAGGGAACAGAGGGGGCTGGGAAGATAGTATCCCAGAGGGATCTAGAGTTCCAGGTGGCCAAGGATATGTCTTCTTGCTATTTTCTTGGCCTTTTTGTCTTGTTGGTTGCCTCTTGGTCACAGCATGGCTGCAAGAGCTCCAGCTGACATGCTTGCTCCCAAGCAGGATGAAGCAATGTGTCAGATGTGCCTCAATCAGAAAAACAACTCTCAGGGACATCACCAGCATCATGTGCTTGTGTCCCAATGGCAGAACTATGACTCATGGTCATGCTAGGCTAGAGAGGAGGCTGGGAAAGCAGGTGTGTTGGCTAGAATTATAGCTACAGGGAAGAAGAGGATGACTGAGCTAGCAACCAAAGCTGTTACTGTTATCGCCGTGCACACCTTAGTGTAGAAAACACAGCAGATTTCTCTTTACTGAAATCAGTTAGGCTTCAAAAAGGAATTTTTACAGATGAGTAGGAGGAAAATTGACCCATGATGAGGAAAGGGAAGGATAGTTTCAATGTGCATTGTACTTTGAGAAAACAGGTTTCTTTTTTTTTTTTAAAGATTTGTTTTATTTTTGCATACAAGCTGGGGTGCAGGCCAGAGGTGTGAGGCGGTGATAG
This sequence comes from Scalopus aquaticus, assembly GCA_004024925.1. Classification (NCBI taxonomy): domain Eukaryota; kingdom Metazoa; phylum Chordata; class Mammalia; order Eulipotyphla; family Talpidae; genus Scalopus; species Scalopus aquaticus. The sequence continues at coordinate 4,533 of PVIJ01010638.1, read as the reverse complement.
GGTTCACCAGAGACAGAGTGGGGAGCAGAACAGGCAGATCGACCGAAATACACTGCTGAGGGGAGCAGCGGGTGAGGCAGGAGAGGTCTGCCCCGCCATGTGGGATTCTCCCTGGCCAGGCATCAAACTCACACCACCACCGCAGACAGCACAGCACTGCGCTTAACCCGTTGTGCCACCAGGGAAGCCCCTGAGAAAACAGGTTTCTGAGGCAATCAAAAGGAAGATTGTTGTGTAGACAGGAAATAGCAGGAAGTTGGGGTGCCCGAGGTCTAGGTTGAACCAGATGATGGGACAGGGATATGAGAGCAAAGTGTGAGGGCACCAATGAGAAAACCCATGCATTTCATAATCTTCCCAGAATAGACAACTTCTAGAGTGTTCCAGTTGCTAAAAAGTTTCTCTAGTGACTTTTTTGACCATAAAAACGTAACTTCACAGATGCCTTCCTGGGAGTTAAAGAAAATGCTGAACTGGGGGTGCAGGGGGAGCGGCCTAAAGGACAGCTTCTCCTTCAGTGTTGCCTGTGGGATCAGGCTGGTGCTTATCCTGGCTATTCCGACTCAGCGGGGTGCTGATGACACCCCAAACTCTGCCTTTGCTTAGCTGTGGGCCACTAGGGCCTATCTCATGTGAGTTCATCAAGAATAAGGCCATTGCGAGTAAGTTCAGCAGAAAGAGGAAAAGGAGAGGAGATGCTGACTCATTCCCTTTAATTTCTTTTCTCTCACTTTTTCCAGTTAATTTCATTTCAATTTCATCTTGGAAGCTCCTTTGGCTGCAGAGGCTTCTCCTGCTGTGAGGTCACGGCACTGGGCTTGGGGAGGATCATTTACACTCCTAGTCTCCTGGTGGACAGAGTTGCTGGCAGCTCTCAAAGGCAACGATGAGTCTTTGTAGGCATCACAGTGGGTGACATCTCTTTCTGTGACTTGCTAAAGGTCATGGATGGAGCTAGGAGGAAGCCGGCATCCTCTCGAAACCCATTTGACCCTGCAGCCCTCAGGAAACCCAGAGATGGGTTTGCCCCTTAGTGTAACTTACATCATCCCCACCTCAAGCATTTGGCATTGACTTGCTGGAAGATAGTTTTACAAACTGGCCTTTATTTAAAGAGATTCTATTGATTTATCTTGCTACCGCTGCTACTTCAGATTCCCCATATGTGCAAAGAGTGATTTATGAAAGTGTTTTTATCTTCTAGAATTGTGATATTTGCATTGGTGTATTTTTCTCCTAGGTACTCAGTTACCTCTCTCCATAATCAGCTCTGATTGCCTGAACCACCCTTTCCCCCTTCTAAAGTCAAGCTCTCCCTTGAAGGCTAGGTTTTTGTAATTGCGCTCTCTTCCTTGTAGTAAACAAGTTATAAAAAATCAAATGAAATACTTTTTACTTGGAGAAAGTCATATAATGGAGACAGTTGTACTTATTTTCATATTCTAGGGAGATTACAATGTTAAAACAGTTTAATTAATCGTCACAGTTACCAAAATAGACTTATCAAGTGCCTTTCCTGGAGGAGCTTTACTAGGCATTGTATAAAGAAAACATACGATCTTCTGGGAAGTAGTTTTCAATCTAGGGAGTGAATTGATACGTTTTATTCAAGGCCACAAAATTAATTGCAGAGTGATTTGAAAAGTAATTGTTGTACAACCAGCTGATCTTAGGTTCATCTTTCCTTCCTCTGTGGTCTCACAAGTCTTTGTCAAAACTTCCATCATGTCGTGGGCCACACTGAATTTCAAGTATCCTTTTACTTGCTTGTCTCCTCTCCTAGCCAGGAAGCTACTAAATGATTTGGGATGGATAAACACCTGGGAATGGGGAGGAACGTAAAGCTGAAAAAATGGCGATGAGTTAAAGCGTTCCTTTAAAAAGGAGGGCATTGCTGGAAAGCAAACACAGCGTCATTAAGTCCCAGGCTTACTAAGATTGCAGTCTAAAAACACAGAAATACTTGCATCTTATTCCTCCGTTTTAGTTAGGCTGCTTGTAGCAGTGGAGGGTGAGACCGGACATGAGGTTTCTTTATCAGACCATCAGTATTGATTTCTTCTTTCAGCTCAGAGTAATCCCACCTTCACTCCCACACACCCATAGACTCCTGGCTGGCCATCCCTGCCACTCCTTCAGACAGCCTTCCAGACTCTAAGCCTGGGTCTGTCATCACTCCCTGGAAACTGCCTAATGCCTCACTCTATCGTCACAGAAGAGATATCTACCATCTCAGCATGATCTGCTGACCAGGGCTTGACCGTGGACATCACTCATTATACATTTCACGCACCCTGGAACTTGTCTCCTTGATCACACCTCTGTGCCTTTACATCTGCTGTTCCCTCTGCATGAACTGTCCCTCCTCCTCTGTCTCTCTGTAGCCCCAGCTTCAGAATTCCAGGCTCAGCTCAAAGGTTCATCCCTTGAGAACCCGCCCTTCCTTCTCTCTCTCTGCCACTGACTCTGCTTCTAGCACAACAGCTCTTATCCATGGTATTATCTCCTTTCTCTGATTGTCCTCCATGCCCTGGCAGGAACCGGTTCTAGTTTGTGTGCCCGGGGCTTCCTGCTGTATCTGTTCTATCACGAATTCCTAAATTCCAATCTGTGGCTGCCAAGGAGTGAACCAAGGAGTGAACCAAGAACTTCACTGATGATGTCAGTGAAGAGAGGGGTTCACAGAGATTTTCAAATAGTGATGAGAGACACAGAAATGGCCTTGACTTCTAAAATATATGTGGGTTGAATTTCCAAATACTCAACATTGTTATTAGGGAAGCCCCCTTTTTAGTCTTTTTTTTTTTTAGTACTAGTCTCTTTTATTTTTTTTAAATATAATAGATATTTATTTTTGTTATTCGTATCTTTTACATTATTATGTATTCCCCATAAGTTACCCACCACCTGTTCACCCGTGGAGCCATCACCATAGTCCTCCGTGCTCCCCTCCTACCCCCTCTAGAGCCCTCCCCCTCCCCTCCTTCCCTGCTGAATGTTGCTTTCTTATTTGGCTCCCCTATATTCCTGTTATAAGTGAAACCATTCGATATTTTTCTCTTTCTTTCTGGCTTATTTCACTGATCATGATCCCCTCTAATTCCATCCATGTCGCTGCAAATTGCATGTGTTTATCTTCTTTCCATGCTGAGTAGTATTCCATTGTGTATATGTACCACATCTTCTTGATCCAGTCATCTATTTTTGGGCATTTGGGCATATTTTTGGCCATACCTTAGCTATTGTAAACAGTGCTGCAATACCCTTTTTAGTCTTAATGATGTAGATTTTGAGAGTCGATGGAGAGTGGGGTTCTTGGGTTCACTTTGGGAAAGGTTTCACCAGAGATTCGGGCGGGTTTCTCCAAGGCACAGAGTCATCAGCCATATTTGAAGAACAAGTTTATTGAAGAAAGAGACAGAAGAGCAGAGAGCACTCGCATAGACACAAGTGGGCAGGAAGAGCTGCCCTGCAGAGGGATAGAGAGTTGGTGGAAAGAAGCACCTGCATAGTCACAGGTGGGCAGACAGGAGTGAGGCTGCTGCTGCCTCTGCCGCCCCCAGCCAGTGCAGGGATCCCACTTACCACTTTGTGTGCCGGTGCCCGTTAAATTTACCAGCCCTTGGGGCCGGCCATTTTCTGTGCCACCGCATGAATGGTATAAGCATTCAATAAAACACACACAACTCCTGAACTACTGGATATTAAAAAAGCTGTAATATCTCTCATAAAACACCTTACACTTTCACCAAAACAATGTGTAAAGCTTCTAGACTGAGTATGATCAAAGAAATAGCTCCTAATAGTTCCAAATAAATCCAACATGGCGTGAAAAACCGGAGACTAGATGAACACGTATTAATACGTGAGCGGCCACCTGATACTGGTGACAAAAACACGTACTAATACGTGAGTAGACTACAAAGTGTTATATAGTTTTCTCTTAGGAAGGGTCTCACACCCTCCAGGAGTGGCTTATAGGATTAGAAAGGGGACAGAGACTGTCCTGACATTCCTTACACACCCTGTAGCCTCTTACACCTATTTGAAGTGATCATATTGATCCTTCCTACCCCCACCTCCTGTGTGGGTCTAATCTTATGATTCTATCTCCTCCATCATTAACAGCAGTGGTTTTCAAAGTGATATCCCCAGGTCAGCTGCAATCAATTACCTGCAAACTTGTCAGAAATGCAAATTTTGGGGTCACACCCTAAGCCTACTGAGGCAGAAACTCTGGGGTGGGGCCTGGCTGTCTCTGTTTCAATGAGCCCACCAGGTAGTTCTTAATACTTTGTGTGCCGGTGCCCTTTGAATTTACCAGCCCTTGGGGCCGGCCATTTTCTGTGCCACCTCATGAATGGTACAAGCATTCAATAAAACACACACAACTCCTGAACTAGTGGATATTAAAAAAAACTGTAATATCTCTCATAAAACACCTTACACTTTCACCAAAACAATGTGTAAAGCTTCTAGACTGAGTACGATCAAAGAAATAGCTCCTAATAGTTCCAAATAAATCCACCGTGG
>PVIJ01010637.1:0-59129 GCA_004024925.1 Scalopus aquaticus | reverse complement strand
TAAAAATACAGGCAACAACAAATGCTGGAAAGGATGCGGAGAAAAAGGAACTCTTCTACACTGCTGGTGGGAATGTGAACTGGTCCAACCACTATGGAAAGCTGTATGGCGATTCCTCAAACTGCTAAACATGGAGCTTCCATACGACCCAGCAATACCACTTTTGGGAATTTACCCAAAGGACACAAAAACACTAATCCAAAAGGATACATGGACCCGTATGCTCATTGTGGCACTGTTCACAATAGCAAAGGTATGGAAGCAACCCAGATGTCCAAAAATAGATGATTGTATCAAGAAGATGTGGTACATATGCACGATGGAATACTATTCAGCATTCAAAGAAGATAAACACATGCAATTTGTAGCGACATGGATGGAATTAGAGGGGATCATACTCAGTGAAATAAGCCAGAAAGAAAAAGAAAAATATCGAATGGTTTCACTTATAATAGGACTATAAGGAAACCAAATAGGAGAGAGACACTCAGCGGGTGGGGAGGGGAGGGCGGGGGGAGGGGAGGAAAAGGGTACAAAATGGAATAGAAAAGAACACAAGGGACCATGGAGATGGATCACGGGTGAATTGGTGGCTACCCAAGGGGAATACAAAATGTAAAAGACATAAAAAACAATAATAAAAAAAAATGTTAACTTGGGCCTTCCTGGTGGCACAGGGTTAAGTGTCAGCACTATCAAGCTATCCCCAGCCACTACAGCTTGCGTTCCATCCCGCCAGGTCAGGGAGCTGGACCCGCAGACCTCTCCTGTCTCATCTGCTGTGTATCTCAGCAGTGCATTTCAGTAGATCCGCATGTTCTGCTCCATGCTGTCTCTTGTGAATCCTCTCACCTCCCGCACCTCCAGCCTACACCCCAGTTCTTGGATGCATAAATAAATAAAATAAATCTTTAAAAAATAAATTAATTTGGAAAATAATAGGTTTGATAAAATGTTTGTAATAATCTGGTGTTTAAACCATATGCCAAACAGGGACAGATCCATAATTTTCTGAGGCAAGCTTGATTGAAATTACTCAATGTTGTATTCTCTCATCATTGTTTATTTCCTTTCATATGAAAAATATAGCCATTTATCATTGTGGTTATTACATTCTCCTTGTTCACCTTTTCTTATCCTTCTAGCAGTAATATCATTTGAATTTATTGCTAAGCAGTAATTTATACCTTTTATCAGTCAAATATTTCCATATTTTCCACTGTAATTTTCCTACTGGATCCAAGCTTCATTATTTCCATTAAAGATATTTGATTAAAGTTTTCTTTTCAATTCCTTTTGTCAATTTTTCCTCTTTCCCTTTTCGATCAAATTGCCACTTTGTTTTGTGATATCTGGTGTGACTTCTTATTGCTTTCCCACCTTACCGAAAAATATAACAGAAATTATGTAGATTAAGTGGCTTTTCTAAGATCAACTGGAGTTGAACTAAGGTAAGACTTGGTTATTACTAGACTTTGGTCTAGTAATAAAGCCACTTTGGTCTAGTAATAAAGCCATCTCTCTTACCTCTTACTGGAATATTTCCCAACATATAACCTTGGCTCCAGGTAAATTTCTTCAAAGAAGTTTACTGTTCTGATGATGTAGGGAAATGGATACTGCAAAGGATTTTTCCTTCATGTAGTTGAATAGTGATAAATCTGTGTTCAGAGATTTAAAATGACAAAGATAGTTTAATAGAATAGTGTTTGTATTTTTATATTGTTGTTTAATAGAACAAAGTTTTTCCTTGTGCTGTTATTTACCAATTTAAGTTGTTCCCCTTGAAATCTCTGTCATGTGTCCAGAGTTAGCACAATCCTATTTGTCTGATTTAAAACATAACTCAAACAATAGCAGGGAAGGAAAACTGCAGTGAGTGCTCCTCTTGGTTCACCCTCAACTTGGACTCTTCTGGCAGGCATTAGTTTCATGAATTAGTTTTAAGGCAATGTGGGTTAGCTTACTTTGAGAAAAGCAAGTAAAAAAGTCTGCATAGAGGTAAAAATATACCTGAGTACCTGGAGCATCCTTGAGGCTACTTAGCCACAATTTCATGGACCAGGTGAACCATACCTCCTATGGGCTAAGGTTTTTGTCTTGCCACCTGGATCTAGGAAGTGAAGAGAAGGAATGGTTCGCATTTCTGGAAGCTTCAACATCTTGTCTATCTTCCCATTCATGTTCAGTAATAGGAGAAATGTATGTAATTTTGACTTGGTTTTAGTGGGGGGCATAGTTACTCTTAAATATTCAGGTATACCCTTAAATATTACCATTTAATATATGTCAAATACAAAGCATATATTATTCCCTGTATTACCACGTTTCTCTTCTTGTACAAGAGCTAGCAAATGTGATGCAAATGGTAAAAACTGAAAATAGATTTCCTCTTCCACATAGCCAGAGTAAAAATAAAGTGACAGAGATGGAAATAGTCTACCCACACCCCCCACTCCCAACACTACCCATTTTACATGCCTGGACCACATGAAAGGGCAATGGCAGCTAGCATATCTGTGGTCTCATAAAAGAGAAAGCAGAATTCCTGTCTTCCATGCTTTGTATCCCCAAAGGGGAAGAAACAGACTTTTTGTTTGCTAACATGATTGCTAAGTCCAAAGGAGAAAACAAAACAAAACAAAACAAATGTGTGATGGATTAAGTAACCTAAAAGAAAGGGCTCTTTGACCAAATCTCCTCATGTGTTAGTGCTACAGGACTCAGATAAAGCTGTTCATTATTCCCCATTCTGTAGAGAAGTAGTATTTGCTAGCTGCCTGCTCATAATTTCTGTATACCATGAATAGAATAATCACGGTATGATAAATTCTCTTTTAACCTCTGCCAAAGAAACTACCAAGTACTATCATTTCTAAGTAATTTTTTTAAGATTTATTTATTTATGCATACAAGCTGGGGTATAGGCCAGAGGGGTGAGAGGGGGTGAGAGGATTTACCAGAGACAGAGTGGGGAGCAGAACAGGCAGATGGACTGAAATACACTGCTGAGGGGAGCAGCAGGCAAGGCAGGAGAGGTCTGCTGCGCCACGTAGGAAGCTCCCTGGCTGGGATAGAATTAATGCTGCAGTGGCTATGGATAGCTTCATAGTGCCATATGGGAAGCTCCCTGGCTGGGGATAGAACTAAGGCTGCAGTGACTCTGGATAGCTTCATAGTGTTACAACTTAACCCGCTGCGCCACCAGGGAGGCCCCATTTCTAACTTTGAAATATTTCTGAAATCCATCATTTTCTCTGCTCTTCTCACCATTACTTCATATGGCCCTGCTTTATGATCTCATGACTGTATTGTTGCTCTACCTTATTAAATGCAGATGCTGTCTTCTACACCTATAAGGGGATGGGACCTGGGATTGCATAAGGCCAATCTGTTAGGTTCTACTTTTTGTTAAAATCTTGTATGAATGGAGATAAAACCTGATTAAAACTTACGAACTGTAGTGTTTGAAGTGTTCTGGTAAAACAATATGCCTGTCACTCTTGCCCTCTTGCTAGACCATAGTTCATTAATCATTCATCCAAAATTGTTTCTGAGCCAGAGATGGAGTCCATCTCTCTTCTATCATTTTATAGTGACTAGATGAAAGCATATACTATTTCGTAGGTTATTGCATCCCCCCTTTCCAAAAGCAAAAGCAAAACAAATGAGAAGGGGGGTGTTTAGGGAAATCAGGAAAGATCCTGCATATCCAGGCCAAATCAATCTAAGTAATCGTATTTTGGGGCCTTTTCCAATGTCACTGTTTCTTTTACCTGAAAAGGAGTGAGCTTTAGGGAATCACCTATAAATTTTCTTAGGATCTAGCTCCCAACTGTCACACACACAAAATTATTACGTAGATGTTCCAACATAGCATATATAAACATGAAATTATATATATGATATGTAATATACCAAATATATGTTATTTATAGTGTCATGTTATTTACAACATATAATCATATATGAAATTGTATATATTTCATGTTTCAGTTTTCTTCACTTGAAGATGGAACTTCTACATTCTAAATATGTTTTATATATTATGTATTTTATATATGCCACACATGTATATGTTTATGTAATATACATTATGTACATGATCATGTGACTGTGTGTGTATACATACATAAAATCCTATTTTTTACCTCCCTGTCACAACTACATACTCTCTACTTAATGGTGTTTCACCTAGAGCCTGAAAGAAGTTTGTCTCTCATGTTTTCTTAAATTTTACAATGTAGTAAAAGTGAAATTCCATCAGGTTAATTGATTATAAAAGGAAGCCACAAACAGGTCACTGCTATAAAACTGACAACAGAATCTCTCTATTCCACCTATGATAGAGAGGACTTTTAAAACTACACAGGGTCAAATGGAAAAATCTCACCAATAGAACTCTAAAGATTAGTTAGATAATAACTGATTATTTAACATTGTCATAAAAATAAAACCATCTCATCTTTTACTAATATATGTCTCTTAGAGTTTTGATTATTTCCCTTCCTGCCTTACAAAAGGAAGAATTTAATTGAGACCTGACAGAAAAGGAAATTTTCTTTGCTGTTTGGTTCCTTATCCCTAAATTACCGCAGTCAGTATTTTTATAGTTGCAGACTTTCACCAAATGAAGATGTTTTTAAGGTTTAGTCAAATCATGCACAGAAAAGGAATGTCCGGGTCTCTTCAGAAGGGAGAATCTCTTGAGAAAAGAGCTCGTCCACTTGTCACGGTTTTTCTGATGGCGTCTTTGACCTCCTTGTTCCTCAGGCAGTAGATGATAGGGTTGAGCATGGGTGTAAAGACCGCATATATGGCTGACACCAGCTTGTTAGAATTGAACGAAGCAATGGCCCGAGGTCGGACATACATGAAGATCACCGCTGTGTAGAAGATGACCACCACCGTGAGGTGAGAGGCACAGGTGGAGAAGGCCTTCCGCTGCCCACTGGCTGAGGGGATGTGCAGGATGGTGGAGACAATGAAGGCGTAGGAGAGGACAGTAGCTGACAGAGGAAACACAAGGATGACGATGGCTAGTGCAAAGTCTACCATCTCAGCCATAGAAAAGTCCCCGCAGGCCAGCTTGAGGATGGGGGACACATCACAGAAAAAATGGTTCAAGATGTTATTGCCACAGAAGACCACTTGGGAGATGAAGTATACCTTTGCCATAGAGATAGTAAAGCCACTCACCCAGGAACTGATGGTTAGTTGAACACAAAATCCTGTGGTCATCATGACTGGATAGCGAAGAGGCCAACAGATAGCCACATAACGGTCATAGGCCATGGCAGCCAAAAGAACACATTCAGTACAGGCGAGTGAGATAAAGAAATAGAGCTGGGTCATGCATCCCAAGAAAGAGATGGTGTTAGGATGAAGGAGGAAGCCAGTAAGCATCTTGGGAACTGTGACAGATATGTACCAGGCCTCCAAAAAGGACAGAGTGCCCAGAAAGTAGTACATGGGCTTATGCAGGGTCCCAGTGACCCATACAGTCAGGATGATGACCAAATTTTCCAACAGCACAAAAAGGTAAGTAAAGAGGAAGAAGAAGAAGAGCAGAGCCTGCAGCCAAGGGGCAGTGGGGAAGCCCACCAGGATGAACTGGCTGACCAGAGTGATGTTTTCCTCAGACATAGTTAGGACACCAAGAGAATGTAATGATGAGAGCACCACATCGAAGAGTGGGGTCCACATTGCCCGCCAGGGGCACTCAGGCTACATGATAAACTACAGGTACTTTATCATTAAACTTGATCTCAGTGTTAGATTCTGGACCTGGGGATGATTGATCCTCACAGGGTGGCCACAGGATCCTCTAAGGAAAATCAGACATCAGAAGAGGACTTGCAAAGAAATCCACCACAGACACTAAGCATCTCAATGCAGATTCACAAGATCAGAATCAAGGTTCAGGCCTTCAAGTCTGGGCGAGAAAGCTGTCTCCAGGAATTACTGGAATAAATACTTTTATTACCAGTCAACTCCAGATTTCAGGGGCAGTTAGAGCAGGAGGTCACAATGATAGGACTAAGTGCTGAGGATGGTCGAGGAAGCAGGCCAGGGAAGTAGAGGGGCTCAAATTCTAGAGGAAATAAAAGCAGAATATCAAATGGAAAAATGCTTTGAACAGAGTTGCTAATCCTGGCCTACTCCTCAGCTTAAGTCTTTTAAAGACTCTGGAAAAAGTGGTTAAAATTTTCTGCCTATTCTTATGTCCGTGGCTTAAAAAATTGAATGAAGAAGTATCTTCCCTCTTAGAATTATTGAATACCTTTTGATTTTTTTAGATAGTTCCTAATAACACTAACAGTCCATATTTTGCATGTAATTATAATATTGAATCACATATCATATTTATATTTATTTATTATTTACATATAAAGATATGTTAAATGTACTATTATATGTAATATAGCTATATTATCTATAATATATAATCCCTATATATCTATTATAGAATATATACATGTATAATGGTTTATGTATAAATGTATAGTATGTAATAGTTACATGTAAATATGATAGTTACACAATCTATATTTATAATATTTCACATTTGATCACAAATTAATTTACATGATTATCTATATATATCCTCTTAAAGACCGGTTACAAGTTTTTATACTGTAGGAAGTGTTACTTGATTCATTTTATTTACTTGTTGACTCTGAAACTCCTCCTTATTATGGACACTGCTTAAAACAAGTTGATTTAAGGAACTTCCTTGGGAGCAGGTAGTCAAGAGAGTCAACATCGCAGAAGAGTCCTGGGCTTCCCAGTGCACCTTATGATCTGAGGAGAGGATTGAATTTAAAGACATTTTTTTTTACAAGCAGAGATAAAGAAAGATAAAAGTAGAGATAAAAATTAGATTGAGATTACAAATAAAATTAGTCTAGAAGAGAAATATACTTTTCAAGGAGACCAACAGACCCAGAAAGGGAAAGGGAAAATTCAGGGAACTAGAAAGGAGGATAAGGTGTGGAATTTTCTAGATCTTTAGTAATTATTTCTGATTTATATGTACTTTTTGACCTAAAACATTCAGAGCTCAATTAATATAGTTGTTCATATGTGTTAGATAAACAATCCAATGAACTAGAACTCAAATTTGACTTCTTTCTTCACTATGAAAAATTATCCTTTAATTAAATTTAACAGCTCTCTTGGGGAGGTAATTTTTGCTCAAGAAGTGTTATATATGGAAGCACACAGCCTAATTATGAAGAATTACAGAACAAGGTTGTGAAGGAATTTTTACCTGTGAATGCACACTCACTCATCTCTGATGTGTCAGGATTCAGAAAGCAAAAGAGTGACACAGCAAGGGACTCAACATGGACCAAAGGATCCTCAATATCAAGAGGGCACTAAGGCAGTAGGAAACTATAGACCGGAAGAATAAAGAGTTGGGAGACCTACATTCCAGTCCATGATATATCTCTTACTCACTTTACCTTCTGAAGAAAATCTCTGCTTCTCTAAACTATAATTTCCCTAAGTGAGAAAGACAGGTATAATTCTAAAAGTTTCAACAAATAATGAAAGCAGACTATAGCATTGTTAGTGGTTAAGATTCAGATCTCTTGAATCCTTATTGGAGATCTGGCTCCACACTGCATCTGAACATGTGAAGATGAGAAAATCAGATGTCTCCATTCAAAGTTTTGAGACAGATAAAACAAGTAAACAAGTCATGACAAGTCCGATGTGCTATAGGAATAAGAAAGATACCTGTTAGGCAGCCCACTGGGAGAAGGTGCTAATACTGCTCAGAGGTGACCTTCGAAGAAACAAATGGGACATCTTAATGCATATGGGCAGCTGAGCCTTGCTGGAGAAAAATCACAAAAGAGGACAGATGATACCACTATAAATTTATGGTCATGGAGCTCAGCTTGGTCTCAAACAGTGGCTGACTACCTTACACTACTTTTAGATCAATTCACTCTCCACTTTCCCCAAAGACTCTTGCTCCTGATCTCCAATTAGTCACCCTGCTTTCTCCTTCACTCAGCAGACAGTTTCACTTCTTTTACAAAGACAAAGCTCAGATGTGCACTTCCTCAACTTCCCACTACTCCATCACTAAGCTCACCTTCTGGCATTTGCTCTTTCCTTCCTTCCTTCTTATCTAACACCAGTACTTGCATCTGCACAATTCCATTCCGCAGGAAACTCATTTATCAGAAATCTCTTTTCATAAATATTCATTGAGCACCTACTAGGTGACAGATACTGTGCTAGATACTTGAAGTAACTCACCGGACAAAAGCGCCAATCTTAAGAGGTTTTATCCTAGTGGAGAGAGGCAGTAAAGCCAGTCCTCAAATTTTTGAATAAATATAATATAAATATAAATGTATGTATTGATAAATTTTATGGAGAAAATAGAGCAAGGTAAGGAAAAATCAGGAGTATGGGAATGGGCAGGAAAAACCTTGTTAAGCAGAGACATGAAGAAGGTGAAGGCATCAGTCACTGTCGGATGTCTTAAGGACAACAAGGAGATCAGTACTGGTGCAGAAGAGACGAGAAGGGAGAAATAAAGTCAGAGAAGTTAGGGGTGGGAGAGGGGATGAAATACTTATCATTATGATTCATTTAAGCAGCAGCAATCCTGTTGCCTTTTATTCTGGGTGGATCTGGGCCTTTTGAAAGGTTTTGAGCAGTTGAGTGACCTGATGTTACTGATGTTTTAAGAATTCTTCTGATGGGTTCTACTTAACTGAATCAGTTCCTACAACTTTTAAATTTGATCAATCAAAACAGAAGCACAGACCAATGGAATCGAATAGAAAACCCAGAAATAAATCCACATACCTATGGACAAATAATCATTGACAAAGGAGAGAAGAATATGCAATGGAACAAGGTTAGCTTGTTCAATAAATGGTGCTGGGAAAACTGGACAGCCACATGCAAAAAAATGAAGCTAGACTACTACCTCACACAATGCACAAAAACCAACTCAAAACAGATAAAAGACATGAACGTAAGAGCTGAAACCATAAAATTTATAGAAGAAAATATAGGCAAAACTCTACATGACATACATCTCAGCAAAATCTTTAAAGACACATCCCAAAAAGCAAAGGAAGTCAAGGAAAAGATAAACAAATTGGGTTACATCAAACTAAAAAGCTTCTGTACAGCAAAAGAGACAATAATCAAAACAAATAGACACCCTACTAATTGGGAGAAAATCTTTGCACACAACGCAACCAATAAAGGACTGATAACTAAAATCTACAAGGAGCTCACACAACTCAACAGAAACAAAGTCAACAATCCAGTCAAAAAATGGGCAGAAGAGCTAAAAAGACACTTCTCCAAGGAAGAAAAGCAAATGGCCAACAGCCATATGAAAAAATGTTCAACATCACTTATAATCAGGGAAATGCAAACCAAAACCACAATGAGATACCATCTCACGCCAGTGAGAATGGCGCACATTAAAAAAACAGGCAACAACAAATGCTGGCGAGGCTGTGGAGAAAAAGGAACTCTTCTACACTGCTGGTGGGAATGCAAACTGGTCCAACCACTGTGGAAAGCCGTATGGCATTTCCTCAAATTAATAAATGTGGAGCTACCATACGACCCAGCGATACCACTTTTGGGAATCTACCCAAAGGACAAAAAAACACTAATCCAAAAGGATACATGCACCCGTATGTTTATTGTAGCACTATTTACAATAGTGAAGATATGGAAACAACCCAGATGCCCAAAAATAGATGACTGGATCAAGAAGATGTGGTACATATACACAATGGAATACTATTCAGCATTCAAAAAAGATAAACACATGCAATTTGCAGCAACATGGATGGAGCTAGAAGGGATCATGCTCAGTGAAATAAGCCAAAAGGAAAAAGAAAAATATCGAATGGTCTCACTTATAACAGGAATCTAGGGGAACCAAATAAAAGAGTGTCAACCAGCAATAGAGGGGGGAGGATTGGGGCTCAGAACAGGGGAGAGGGGAGCACAGGGGACTGTGGTGATGTGGTGATGGTTCACGGGTGAATTGGTGGTGGGAAACCTACGGGGAATATACAGTAATGTAAAAGACACAAATAAAAAAAATAATAAAAAAAAGAAAGTTGATCAATTAGTTCTCTCAAAATAATTCTCTTTATTAGCCATATTTTTTGTATCTGTTTGAAAACACTGCACCATCATTTTACTCTTTTCTTCCTCCACCTTTGAGTACTTACTTTATATGGCTACTACCGTTCCAATAATACCCATGTCTTTCCCAAGTTAAAATGTTAGTTTTAGTTTCCCACTTTCTGACCTCTCCCTTCACCACAACTCCCACACCGGGGCCAGGTCGTTCCGGGCACTGAAAACACCAATAGATAGTGTAGTTGTACAGGAGACAAAGATGGGAGAATTAGGACATAATGTAATAAGAATTACAACAGAACACCAAGTACTGGGAACCTAGGGTAGAGAATAATTCTTTCTGACAAAGGAGCCCAGAAAGTCTTAGCCAGGGAAGATATTTGAACTGAAATGGAGCATTGTAGAGTTTTGGGGAGGAGGAGAAACAACAGAGACAGAGAAGAACAAATGCAAAGATACAGAGTAAAGAGTCTAAAAGTTAATGAGGAATATTTTGCATTTTAAATAGGAGCCATTGGCAGGAAGGAGGGAAATGGATTGTAATAAGGCAGGAAAGAACTTGCACCTCTGCAGAGCAACATCCTCCTCTAAGACTTTGTGCATTTGCACAGCTGTCTTCCACCTGAAATTCCTTCTAACTCTTATCACCTGGAAGATGCCTATTCGGACTCATCCTATCAAACCATAACTACCCACCACTGTCACTCACCTTCTGCCCATCACTCCCAGCTATTTGGTTTTGTAATGTTTTTGGATCTCTGCTTACCTGTCAGCACTATGAGATTTGTAAACTCACTGTTCACAGCACGGTTCCTCATGCGTGGTTGGTGCTCAGTAAACAAATAATTTGTGATGTTTAACTAAAACCAGATGCCTCATCATAGTGCACATTGTTAATTTTTAGTTAGGGACCTGTGCAAGGTAGGTCATCTTGATTGAGTCTGGCTTGGAGATCTCAGTTCAGGTATCTAGTGGATAGAGCTATGAAGATGTTTCCAGAGAATACAGTCAGCGTAGCCTCTGTGAGTATTTGCCTTTCCACCTGAAAAAAGTTGAAAATAGGAAGCAGAAAAGAGAAGAGAAAAAGAAAAGAAAGGAGAATGTTTGAAATAGCCTGATCTAAATCCTAGAAAATTTCTTCTCTGTGAAACTCAAAAGTTCCGTGGCTTTGTGATTCAACCTTGGAAAGATTCTGGATTCAGAAGAGTCACTGAAAAATGTACATTGATTCTACCTTGACTCAAAGAAAATTCACCATCACCTCAATTCATATTTGCAGTAACACTTTTAAATCCAATATTGAGAGGTTACTTCTGGGCCTGCAGGATCACCCTGCTCAACGATAAAGCCAAAGATGGAGAGGTTTTTCTTTTAGTATGTTTTTTTCTCTATATCTATTCAATGTGTGTTTATGTCTACTCCACTCTCTCTCTTATTTTCATTCTCCTGTTTCTCTGTCATTGAACTTGGACTGGCTTTGAAGTTGAATCCTCCCATAATCTCATCCAGACAGACCTGAGAGCTGCATAGGGCCAGGGTGAAATGAGCCCACTGCTCAGTAGAGACACCTGCTCTTTAAAAGACACATCCTTGGGGATCTGATTCACAGATTCTGTAGGATTTTCAAGAGCAACAATAGCAAAGAGTTACAGAAATTTCCCTAGTGATCTCCAAGAGTCAACAAACAGAATATGCTAAATGATGATCCAATGGAGAAAGAGAGAAGTAACAGGTTCATGGCAAATCAGTCTGGTGACTTAACCTAATCTTAGTCCCAAATTTTTATTTTCCTTCTTTTCTCTGCTTGTCTAGGAAGTAAACATTTTTTGTGACACTACTTGAAAGCATTACTATTATTCATAGGGGGTAATAATGAGAGGATCAAAATACAGAAAAGAGCTTTTATAGCAAAGGCTAAAATTGAGAGAGGATTCTGAAATGATCAGTATTATTATTTACTATTAATGGTTGTCTAAGCATCACTAACCTAGGGCAAGCACAAACAACACAAACTATCATTATTACAACCACCATTACACCACCATTATCATTCATCATTGTATCTATGCCTTAATGATTGAACTGCTTAGTCCTTGCACATCTATGTTTGTTAATTAATGTGTCCTTAGAACACTGTCACTACTACCAGCCTCTTATACAGAAAGAAATCTAAAAGCGTAGATTATAGAGCTAGACTCATCAGGTTCAAATAACAGATTTGATATTTATTAAATGTGCAATCTTACATAGTGATTTAATCTGTGTGAGTGTGTGCAGACACAAATGGTATTTTGATCTATGAAATCAGGCAAATAATCATAATGAACCCATAGTGGTGTTGTAAGTGTATACTATTTTATTGCATATATTGAGCATGAACAAACAGCATATGTTTAATATTATTATTACTGTGTCATTACAAAATGATTATTAAGTATATAAGGGTATTGAATTATTTTTAAAATAATTCATGATCAAAGCAACAATGTGTCTTGTTCCTATTCTCATCTTTCCTCTCTTCCCATGCTGTCAAGTCTTTAGAATCTGCTCTATGGAGAAATGCTAAGATAGCGAGTCATGATCAGCATCACGGGAATGGCTTCCTGCTGGAAACTGTCTCCCCCAAGGCAGCAGGACTCAGTTAAGTAGAGGTCACTTCTGAATACCCATGGTCTTCTTAATAGCACTCTTGACTTCCTGGTTCCTAAGGCAGTAGATGAATGGGTTGAGCATGGGTGTGAGGACTGCATACACAGCTGAGATTAGTTTGTTGGAATTAAATGATGCGATAGCTCTGGGACGAACATACATAAAAATCATGGCTGTGTAATAAATGATAACTACAGTGAGGTGGGAAGCACAGGTGGAGGAGGCCTTCTTCCTTCCCTGGGTGGACGGTATACGCAGAATAGTGGAGACAATGTAGACATAGGAGAGGATGGTGGTGATGAGTGGGAGGACAAGAATGACAATAGCCAAGGCAAAGTCCACTAACTCAGCTGTAGACATGTCTTTGCAGGCCAGTTTGAGAATGGGTGAGATGTCACAGAAAAAGTGGTTCATGACATTGGAGCCACAAAAGGCAACACGAGAAATGAAAAAGACTTTGATGACAGAGATCATAAAACCACTCATGTAGGAGAAAGCCATCAATTGCACACAATGACCTGTGGTCATGATGACTGGGTATTGAAGAGGGTGGCAGATGGCCACATAGCGGTCATAGGCCATGGCTGCCAGAAGCACACACTCTGTACATGCAAGAGAGACAAAGAAGTAGAGTTGGGTCATGCAACCTTTGAAGGAGATGCGTCGTCTCTGCAGGAGAAATCCATCCAGCATCTTGGGGACTGTAACAGACACATACCAGACCTCCAAGAAGGACAAGCTGCATAGAAAATAGTACATGGGCTTATGAAGGGAGTTAGTGACCCAAACAGTAAGCATGATGACCAGATTCTCTACTAACACCAGCAGGTAGGCAAAAAGGAAGATGAAGAACAGTAGGATCTGTAGCCATGGGGCAGTCGGGAAGCCCACGAGGATGAACTCACTGATCAGAGTGATATTTTGCTCTGGCATGACTAAAAGCACTGGGAGGTATTGAAATCTTCTAGGACAGCACCACAAATAATGTCTAATGGCATTGGACAAGAGACCAACATAATGTACCAAATCAGTCTTCCCTGTGAATGAGACTAAAAAATAGTTTCTGTTAATACAGCAGTCTTCAAATGTGAGGTATAAATTTCCCTCCATGTTTATTTCTTAATTTTTTAGAAAGTCTCCCAGAATCATGGTGTAGTCCCATTCTTAATTCTCACTCACCTGATGAGAGATTTGAATGTCACAATCTATGTCATTTCTAGCTCTTCTGTTAACAAGCAGAGCAAAAGTCTCTCCCTTGTTGGTTCCAGGTATCTGTTTAATTAGGAACTCATTGCCCAAAGAGCTGTCCTGATGAAAGGGGACATGAAGGATAACATGGTTCAAAAAAAGTTCCAAATGTTTAATACAGCTCCACTGTTGTAGTTCTTTGATCTATCGCAATCTCTTCAAAATTGAGCTTGTGAATACTAAAATTGATAGTAACTCTTGGAGCACTCCTTAATGACTTTCCAGTTGCTTTAAGAGAAAAATGAAGATATTTCCATTATCACACACAGACGGCATGTCATTCGTGATCCCTATTTCTCTCACATCATCTTATGAACTTTGAACAGTATTCCATGCTTGACATGTGCTCTACTTGTGTTAGCTCCTCAAGCACCCTCTGATCTCTTTCACACTTTGCATAGGCTTCCCAATTCCTATTAAGCTATTGCTCAACCTTCCTCTGCTGATTCAGTATGCATGATTCCACACAGGAGACATCCCACCAAAGCTGGTTTAGGTGCTTCAACGGCTTTAGTTCCTAGTGCACCTACTCTTCAGGCATTGAGATTTCTCTCTGAACTCTTTCTCTTCCAAATTTTAAGACCCTGTCCTTCATAAATGTGAACCCAATGTTTGGGACCATGAATAAAATGTGAATATAGATTGACAAGTGAATTAATGAATCCCTTGGAGCTGTGGGATCCACAAGAAATAAATCAGGGACAGAGGAGTGTGTTCTGGTACCTTTGTTTGTAGATCTCCTGTCTGAGTATGAGTAACAGCCACCAGTCTGCAGGATACTTTCATGGTAACATACACACAGGTTGTGAGAACTCTGGAAATGATCCCTTTCCTCAGATCTCTTGGTATGGCATGGTTTATAAATATCAGCCAGAGGTAGGGGAGGAAAGGGGCACATGAAGGCAGTGCATAGACAGACAGGTCTTGTAAGGCCGGAAGGCTGAAATTCTGCGCTAGCCTAGTCCCTTTGTCCTGCAATTAGGGAAACAAACTGCCAACATGTTATCCCTTGAAAATGCATGAATGAATTTGTATCTCCATTTAATGTCTCTTTTACTCATAAAACTGAATTCCGGTCCTTTTCAAACTCATTCTTTTGGCAAAATTATTTTGTCTACTCTACTTGTTGGCACATACAGTTTCTCCCATGAAAATGTAAATTATTCTATCATTTTCATTGATGGTGGGAAAGTAGACTCATCTACAGATTTTTGGAGTAGACTCATCTACAGAATTTTTAGAGGTCCTCATGTCCTCTCTGATTAGAATTCATGGTAGATACTGAAGCACCAGAACAAGAAACAGATTCAGGTAAATATATTTAACATACACCTTCTTCGGTCCAAGTCTTCTTCTTTGGGGCTCACATACATCCAGTCAGTCTTGGCTCCAGCAAGTCAGGATTCACCTTCATAATCCTCAAGAATGGAGGTCTTCTGGCTATATCTCATGACTGCGACCAAAGGATAAACCACTGAAATACATATTATTGGCACCATCACGTCCTCTCTTTACTATCACCTTTGGAAGTCAGTGTGACTTGGTAGCATGGAAAGAGATGTCCCTGCTCTCATCATATCTCTTCCTGCAGTCCTGAGGTAGTTTCCTAGTAAAGAGTTCTTTGTTTAGTGCTCTAAACTTTTACAAAATGCTTTTTTTCCCCCTGGGGAAAAAGATGTGTTTGGGGCAGCAAAGAATATGCATAGCACCAATAGACTGGCTCTTACTCTTTAAGGCATCATAAAATTCCACATTTCTATCACCAATCACATACATTACTACATATTCCTCTTTGCAGACTGATTAGCAGCAATGACTAGAGTCAGAGCAAAATTTCTGCATTGGTTTCATCACCTAGCAGTTGTGCAATACTGCACAGAGCATTTACCTAACATATACAGTCATTCCCTGTCCTGTAGAGTGGGGGTAATGATAATCATGCCTACTTTACTAAATTGTCTTATGAGAATTCAAATGACATTGCACATAAAGGACTTTACATAGGATTTGTTATTCTCTACAAACACTGGCTGTTATTAAATTATGTCACGTGGTGATTATTCATGTTTATTCAATTATGTGTGCTCACATATTTTCCTTCACGGGCACTCATAAAGACATTTATTCGATTCTCTCTTCTTGACTCACATTTTCAGGTATAATTTGTGCACTAAATAGCTCCAGTGCCCTTGAGCTCAGGATTATAGCATCTTTGAAAAGTTCTGAGTTACAGAACATACAGAGCTTCCCTATTTTCTCATGAATACATCACTTTTATACATTCAATACATTCTGACTATTGCACCTTCTCTTCCATTTCCTTTGCCTCAAATATACTTTGCAATAGGTCTATTGTGAAGCCTGAGAAGTTGTGGAATTCCCTTTTTCTACTTTCCTGTCCTTCAAAAGTAAGAGCATTAAACTTTGAGATCTCGCTACATATTTGTGAACAGAAATCCTTTCATTGTACCAGGCACCGTTTTGCAGTCCTTTGTTGATTCTCAAATATAATACAGACACTAACAGACTTCTAGAACAAGAAATATGTCCTTTGTGAGAAGTTCCATCACCCAAAAGACCTCACATCTATCCTGAATTCCAGAATTTCTCATATTGAGAAAAGATCTAATGTGCCCTGAATTTTCCATTTTTAATCCTTTTCCCCGACATCCTTTCTCTTAAACAGGAGCTTGCCTGCTGCTATTTTCCCAAGTTTCTCCTCATTTTCCTTGGCGTTTTCTTCTGGGCTCAACCAGTTCTTTTGGTAGCTCCAGATACTCACCAAGTTCCTTTTGTTCTGTCATGAAAATGGGAATCATTCTGATATTTGCACTGATAATGGTAAAGCACACTGATCTGCAGTTTTACACATTGCAGAGAATCTATGTGTTTTCTCTGCTTAGGAAGGCATTGCAAGGGCAATACAAGAAGACAGAAACAGAGGCAAGAGAATATATTTGATTTACCTACCTTTGGTCTAAGTCTTCTTCCCAGGAGGCTCACTTATGCCTGGTTTGTCCTGGCTCTAGGGAAACTGTGTGCACTGCCAAGTTATGGCCAAGGGACATGGACAGGGAACATGTACCTTTATCCACTTATCAGTTCCTGTGTATGCCTGGACTATGTGTAGCCATACCTCTGTAATTGAGCCCACAGATCCCTGCTCTTAATTGTGCCCCAACAACCATAAACTTAAGAATCTGGTGCTACAAATCTTGCAAGTATGAAGGCCCAGGATGTGCACAGTGTGTCTATGATTAATAAAAAGTGGATGAAGGGAGTGAGCAGGATCTGAACAATGAGAAATACTAGAGAAACTAGAGCATTGGATAGAACAGATTAATTAAAATTGGATAATACCAGAAAATTTCAAAGATATGAGCACTGAGACTATCAATTGAATGTATTACATACATTAAGAGAGGAATTTATGCGACACATATCTAACTATCGTGAGATACATAATAAGTAGAGAAAATTTTCAGTATGGATCACTATGAGTCATTATGAGATGTAGATTACATAAAAACCTACAATTTAGTATGGGAACAATGTATGTATTTGAATCATTGTCCACAAAAAGCAGAGTCTGCAAGAATGTTATATAACCAAGACATTGTCACACTGAACACAAGACAGGCCCACCTAGAGCTCATTTCTTCCTGATAGGTGTGGGGATAAATCCACATAGGCCACAAGCTGGCAAAAATCAGGAAGGTACCCTGGCAGACTAGGGACTGCTGTGAGTTCTAAAGACATCATGAAAATTACATTTATCTTGGATTTTGGTGAACAATTCAGTATAGTGTGTGTCAAACATGTGTTAACTTATATTTATTCTCTTTCAATATTCACAACACTTTTGAGGGTAGATATTATGACCCACATTTCAGAAATGAGGAAACCGAAGTTGTAACAACCTATGAAAATACAGAGCTAACAACTGGTAATGCTACTGTGTAAGCTCCAAAGACCATCTGCTTTCCCAATATCCTAATTCCCAGTGAGGCTGTTTTAAAGGTCTGGATTTGTTATTTATTAGAAGATGGTAAACCTGAGTGAGTGAATTAGAAATAGTTGTGATCAAATATTAGGGCTATTTTTCTACAGATTTTGAAATATAGTATGACTTACTCTGAGAGCAGAGTGAAAGAAACTAAAAGGGAACAAGCAAAGAGGCAAGGGTGGGCAATAAACTGACTTAAACTGGCTTGGAAAGACACTAAGCTTTCCTAGTGGTATATGCAGACTTAACAATAAACAGCAGAAAAGCTGGGCACAGGAGATTTAACACCTGAGTTTACTTTTGCTGATAGTGTTAATTCAGACATCTCACAAGGAGCTCAACTTGGCATCATGTGGATGGAAGAAAAGTTATTCTGTTTTATGGAGAAATACTTGAAAAAAATAAATGTTTAGCAATGGCTTTGTATTTGTTTCAAATGCTGTCACTTAGCATATTTAATAGAAAATGAGATTTGCTTATGCTATTAATTTCAAAATATAAACAAATGTAAATTTTTAAAGTGTTATCTTTATTCCAAGAAATTTACTTCAATTTGACTAATATTTATCAAATGCCATGAGTCAGGTTCCAGGAAAACACAGAAAGCAATTTCTGCTAAATGTTTGCTTAGAATGAAATGTCATGACTATTACTGAGGCTGAGGACAGTGAAGACAACCAAGAAGGTTGTTGACCCAGTATGGACTAACAAACAGAAACCCTGGACGGCAGCAGCCCTGGCAGGGGCACCCCTGCTGTAGGAGTTGTATTAGTTGCCAGAGTCATGGAACTTAGGGAATCAGTACAGAAACTTTTGTCACCTCTTTTCCAGCATCCTTCAGTTTCCTGCTGGGGCCTTCCATCAACCCAAGTTAGAAGCCAGAGGCCAACAGAGCCAGCGTATACAGTCTGTAGGATCAATTACAGTAACTCCCTGGGTGATGAGGCACACAAAGAGGTGAAAGAGTGCAGAGAACAACTAGGAATGGGAAATGGAGGGTAAAGGTTGTATAGAGTTGAGGATGAGTAAGACCAGTTTCTGCAGTAAGAGAGCTCACAACCTGGCAGGGAGTCAAACAAACTGACACATTCATCAAGGAGCTGTCATAGAGGCTGAATGCTAGATGTCAACTCATCTTGTTGATGCCTCACTCTATCAGTTACCACCATTCACCTTGTTAAAGTTCTAAACGCTAAATAAAGCTTAGTACTTGCAGAAACTGAAAATGCCTCTGTGGCATTCAATCTATATTCAGAAACCTAACAGAGAGAGAAAATCCACAAATCATTAATGTACAGATTTGTAAACATGACCGTTCCTCCTGTGACTGCTTTCTTCCTGTGCCACTCTGAGCTTATCATCTCTGAGCTTATCATGTGCTATTATCTCTCTTGACATTTGGCATTTCTTCTTCCTGCAAGACTGACCTTCACTACTGCCCAGCACTTGTTTTTAGAACAGTATAATCTTTCTCAATTCTCTCTCTCTCTCTCTCTCTCTCTCTCTCTCTCTCTCTCTCTCTCTCTGTCTAGCTCCGCTACCATCCCTTATTTCTCCTTGTCTCTTTCCCTCACGCCATACTCAAGAGCTCAGTCTCCACAGTGTTTATCAATGTTCACGGATTTTTAAATGTGTTTTACATTATCAAATTGTTGGCTATATAAATGTCCAGTTTTGCTTTGTTGTTGTTAATTTTGTTGACTATGATATCATTACAGGCTAGCACTGTTCTTGGCAAGAAATTGGATAAGAAATATCAAATTAATGAATGAGTTAGTAAAGTTAAGCAGAATAGGAACGAACTGACTGCAATTGTTGAGTACATTACACTTTCAAGTGTCTTTGGAATTGATGTTCCATTTTGGGGGGGTAGTAAATAAAAACAGGAATGAGATGGCGTAGGTGGAAAAGAGAGCAGACATTAATGAACTTCAGGATGCTAGAATGATTACAAAGCATAAAGATAAATTGGATGGGTAGGTTCTATTTAACTAAACTGACAATTAGTAAGCTGCAGCATAACATTATAAGTAGATTAACAAATTATTAAAGGAATGATGAATAGCAGAGGGTAACCTAGAGCAAAAGTAAACCAATTTAGGCTCCCGCTTAAAATAAACAGGGAGGTAGCTCTTTCTAATTATTTCTTTCATGTTTCATGTTTCTTACATAGTTACTTTCATTTGAATCAATTTAGTAGAATTCTCCCTTTTATGCTACAATTCCTTGTCTCATAAGTAGGATCCTTAAAATATCTAAAAACCCCATTAGTTTTAGAAAAATTTGGGTTTGATTTTCATCTTATTTGTATACCCAAATATACAACCTGAATATACATACAGGTTGCATGCCCTACAACCAAGGGCAAGAACAAACAACACTAACCACTATTACTGTCACCATTATCATTAGTCATCATATCTATGTCTTATTGGCTGGACTGTTTGGTCTTTGCAGACATCTATATTTATTAATTAATATGTCCTTAGAAGTACTCTCATAGCCTATTATATATAAATAAATCTAAAAGCATGGATGATAGAGGTAGAGTCACCAGGTTCAATTACAGCTTTGTTATTTATTAAATGTACAATCTTACACAATGATTTAATCTGTGTGTGTGTGAGTGTGCACGTGTGCATGAGATTCTGATCTATGAAATCAGGCAAATAATCATAATGAACCCATAGTAGTGTTGTAAGTGTATACTATTTTATTACATATATTGAACATGAACTAACAGCATATGTTTAGTATTATTATTACTGTGTCATTGCAAAATAATTATTAAGTGTATAAGGGTATTGAATTATTTTTAAAATAATTCATGATCAAAGCAACAATGTGTCTTGTTCCTATTCTCATCTTTCCTCTCTTCCCATGCTGTCAAGTCTTTAGAATCTGCTCTATGGAGAAATGCTAAGATAGTGAGTCATGATCAGCATCACGGGAATGGCTTCCTGCTGGAAACTGTCTCCCCCAAGGCAGCAGGACTCAGTTAAGCAGAGGTCACTTCTGAATACCCATGGTCTTCTTAATAGCACTCTTGACTTCCTGGTTCCTAAGGCAGTAGATGAATGGGTTGAGCATGGGTGTGAGGACTGCATACACAGCTGAGATTAGTTTGTTGGAATTAAATGATGCGATAGCTCTGGGACGAACATACATAAAGATCATGGCTGTGTAATAAATGATAACTACAGTGAGGTGGGAAGCACAGGTGGAGAAGGCCTTCTTCCTTCCCTGGGTGGACGGTATACGCAGAATAGTGGAGACAATATAGACGTAGGAGAGGATGGTGGTGATGAGTGGGAGGACAAGAATGACAATAGCCAAGGCAAAGTCCACTAACTCAGCTGTAGACATGTCTTTGCAGGCCAGTTTGAGAATGGGTGAGATGTCACAGAAAAAGTGGTTCATGACATTGGAGCCACAAAAGGCAACACGAGAAATGAAAAAGACTTTGATGACAGAGATCATAAAACCACTCATGTAGGAGAAAGCCATCAATTGCACACAATGACCTGTGGTCATGATGACTGGGTATTGAAGAGGGTGGCAGATGGCCACATAGCGGTCATAGGCCATGGCTGCCAGAAGCACACACTCTGTACCAGCCAGAGAGATAAAGAAGTAGAGTTGGGTCATGCAACCTGTAAAGGAGATGCGTCGTCTCTGCAGGAGAAATCCATCCAACATCTTGGGGACTGTAACAGACACATACCAGACCTCCAAGAAGGACAAGCTGCACAGGAAATAGTACATGGGCTTATGAAGGGAGTTAGTGATCCAAACAGTAAGCATGATGACCAGATTCTCTACTAACACCAGCAGGTAAGCTACAAGAAACAGAAAGAAAAATAGGATCTGTAGCCACGGGGCAGTGGGGAAGCCTAGTAGGATGAATTCACTGATCAGAGTGATGTTTTCCTCTGGCATGACTGACAGCACTGGGAGGTACTGAAGTCTTCTAGGACAGCACCACATATAATGAAGATGACTGTGGCATTACACAAGAGACCAACATAATGTACCAAATCAGTCTTCCCTGTGAATGAGACTAAAAAATAGTTTCTGTTAATATAATATAGTCTTCAACTGTGAAGTGTACATTTCCCTCCATGTTTGTTAATTTTTTTCTGAAAGTCTCCCGGAATCACAGTGTAGTACCATTCTTAAGTCTCACTCACCTGATGAGAGATTTGAATGTCACAGTCTGTGTCATTTCCAGTTCCTTTGCCAATGAATAGAGCAAAAGTCTCTCTTGTTAGCTCCAGATCTGTTTAATTAGGAACTCACTGTATAAAAAAGATGTCCTAGTGAAAGGGAACATGGATGATAACATAGTTCAGAAAAAGTTCCAAACGTTTAATGCAGCTCTACTGCTGTAGTCCTTTGATCCAGCCAAATCTCTTCAAAATAGAGTCTGTGAATACTAAAATTGATGCTAACTCTTGGAATATTTGTTAATGACTTTCCATTTGCTTTTAGAGAAAAATGAATATATTTTCATTATCACACACAGAAGGCACGCCATTCTTGATCCCTATTTCTCTCAAGCCATATAATTAACTTTAAACAGTATTCCATGCTTGACACGTGCTCTACTTGTGTTAGCTCCTCCAAGCGCCCTCTGATCTCTCTCACACTTTGCATAGACTTTACACTTCCTATTAAGCTATTGCTCAACCTTCATCTGCTGATTCAGTATGCATGATTCCACACAGGAGACATCCCACCAAAGCTGGTTTAGGTGC
Organism: Scalopus aquaticus; assembly: GCA_004024925.1. NCBI lineage: Eukaryota > Metazoa > Chordata > Mammalia > Eulipotyphla > Talpidae > Scalopus > Scalopus aquaticus. The sequence continues at coordinate 36,323 of PVIJ01010637.1, read as the reverse complement.
CTGACCAGCTTTAGTTCCTAGTGCACCTACTCTTCAGGCATTGATATTTTTCTCCCAACTTTTTCTCCTCCAAATTTCAAGACTCTGTCCTTCATGAGTGTGAACCCTATGTTTGGGACCATGAGTAATATGTAAATATGGATTAACAAATGAATTACTGAATTGCTTGGAGCTCTGCAATCTTCAAGAAATAAATCAGGCACAGTATCTTTGTTTGCAGGAACTCCTGTCTGAATATGAGTTACAGTCACCAGTCTGCAGGATACTTTCATGGTAACAGACACACAGGATGTGAGAACTCTGGATATGATCCCTCTCCTCAGATCTCTTGGTATGGCATGGTTTATAAGTATCAGCCATTGTTTTAGGTTCTATTCCAGAGGTAGGAGAGGTAAGGGGCACATGAAGGCAGTGCATAGACAGACAGGTCTTGTAAGGCCGGAAGGCTGAATTATTTCTGCATTAGCCTAGTCCCTTTGTCCTGCAATTAGGGAAACAGATTGCCAACATGTTATCTCTTGAAAATGCATGAATGGATTTGCATCTCTACTTTTAGTATCTCTTTTATTCATAAAACCTGAAATCAGGTCCTTTTCACATCTTTACTCATTCTTTCTGCCAAATCTAATCTACAAGTCTGGAGATCTTCTGGCTGTATTTCATGACTACCCTATTTGTCTACCCTATTTGACTTGGCACATACAGGTTCTCCCATGAAAATGCACATTATTCTATCATTTTCATTGATCGTGGGAAAGTAGACTCATATGCAGATTTTTTGGCTTTCTGGAGGTCCACATCTCCTCTCTGATTAGAATTCATGGTAGGTACTGAAGCACCAATACAAGAAATGGAGTCAGGAAAATATATTTAACACACACCTTTTTTGGTCCAAGTCTTCTACTCCAGGACTCACTTACATCCAGTCAGTCTTGGCTCCAGCCAGTCAGGGCTCATCTTCATAATCCTCAAAACTGGAGGTCTTCTGGCTATATCTCATGACTGAAACTAAAGGATAAACCACTGATATACATATTCTTAGCACCATAACTTCCTCTCTTTATTATCACATATTTGAAGTCAGTGTGACTTGCAGGATGGGACGACACTGTCCCTTGCTCTCACCCTCCTATCATCCTCATATCTCTTCTCCTGCAGTTCTGAGGTAGTTTCCTCATAAGGAGTTCTTTGTCTAGTGCTCTAAACCTTTACAAAATGTTTTTACTGCAGAAAAAAGATGTGTTTGGGGCAGCAAAGAATATGCAAAGCACCAATGTACTGCCTCTTACTCTTTAAGGCATCATAACATTCCACATTTCTATCACCAATCACATACGTTACTACACATTCCTCTTTGAAGACTGATTAGTAACAATGACCTTAGAGTCAGAGCAAAAGTTCTGCATTGGTTTCATTACCTAGAAGTTGTGTAATACTGCACAGAGCATTTACCTAACACGTACAGTCATTCCCTCTCCTTTAGAGTGGGGATAATGATAATCATGCCTATTTTACGGAACTGTCTTATGAAAATTCAAATGATATTGCAAAAAAGGAATTTACATAGGATTTGGCCCATGGTTACTCTCTACAAGAACTGGCTGTTATTAAATTATGTCACATAGTGCTTAATCATGTTTATTCAATTATGTGTGCTCACATATTTCCCTCATGGGCACCCATAAAGCCATTTGTTCATTCTCTCTCCTTGACTCACCTTTTCAGGTATAATCTGTGCACTAAATAGCTCCAGTGCCCTTGAGCTCAGGATTATAGCATCTTTGAAAAGCTCTGAGTTACACAACATACAGAGCTTCCCTATTTTCTCATGAATGCATCACTTTTATACAGTTCTGTATTACAGTTCTACAACTTAGAAGTCGTCACAATAGAGCCTATTGCTAAGTATATTTGAGGCATTTCCTTTGCCTTCTACAACTTAGAAGCCTTCACAATAGAGCCTATTGCAAAGTATATTTGAGGCATTTCCTTTGCCTCAAATATACTTTGCAATAGGCTCTACTGTGAAGGCTTCTAAGTTGTAGAATTCCTTTTTCTACTTTCCCGTTCTTCAAAAGTAAGAGCATTAAACTTTGAGATTTCGTTACTTATTTGTGAACAGAAACCCTTTCATTGTACCAGGCACCGTTTTGCAGTCCTTTCTTAATTCTCAAAGATAATACAGACACTAACAGACTTTTAGAACAAGAAATATGTCCTTTGTGAGAAATCCCATCACCCAAAGACCTCACATCTATCCTGAATTCCAGAATTTCTCATATTGAGAAAAGATCTAATGTGCCGAGTTTTCCGTTTTTAATCCTTTTCCCCGACATCCTTTCTCTTAAACAGGAACTTGCCTGCTGCTATTTTCCCAAGTTTCTCCTCATTTTCCTTGGCCTTTTTTTTCTGGGCTCAACCAGTTTCTTTTGGTAGCTTCAGATACTCACCGAGTTCCTTTTGTTCTCTCACGAAAATGGAAATCATTCTGATATTTGCACTGATCATGGTAAAGCACACTGATCTGCCGCTTTACACATCGCAGAGATCTATGTGTTTTCTCTGCTTAGGTAGGTATTGCAGAATCAATACAAGAAGACAGAAACAGAGGCAAGAGACTATATTTAACAAAGCTAGCTTTGGTCCAAGTCTTCTTCCCTGGAGGTGCACTTATGCGTGGTCTGTCCTGGCTCTAGGGAAACTCTGTGTGCTCTGCCAAGACTATGGCCAGGGGACATGGCCAGGGAAGACTACCTATATCCACTTATCCTGGACTGTATTTATCTATACCTGTGGATATTATGTTTTTCCTTTCACACTTATATGCTAGGTGAGGCAATACTAAATTACTTAAAAAACCAGCAAAAGTAAACTAAGTGGGTTAACATAGAAGGTTTCATCAATGAGTTGTGATTGTAGATTCATGGTTGGAAGAGAGATTGGAAGTAGAATTATGAGATATAATCATATGGTATGATTCTTAATGTAGGTTCCATCACTTTTAAGACTTTGACTTCTAAAATTATCTTTACTCCTCATTTTTTTTATTTAAAAAATTAGGTGTAATATTTTTGTCAACCTCATATTAATGTTAGATTTGAAAGTAATATTCACATCAAAGCAATTCAAGAATTTTTTGTCATAACTAAACAAGTATAAAATAATATATTTGTTGGACTATGAAACACAGGCACAAATTAATCAATAAGAAAGTGATGAGAAGGTTTTCAGGGCAGAGAGACTCACACAGGGAGAACATAGAGCATTGATAGTAATCAGCGAGGCAACAGAAAGATGAGGACTCTGCAGTGACCCAAGGCCACCGCCATGGGCTCCAGTAGACATGCAGTCATTTGATGAACATTAGTGAGGTGTGCCCAGTGTGCCAAGAACAGTGCAAGGATCAACACCTTCTATCATGTTATCGACAATTGAGCGAGCCCACAGGCCTCTGCTCTTAATTGTGCCTCAATAACCACAAACTTAAGAATCAAGTGCTACAAGTCTTGCAAGTATGAAGGCCCAGGATGTGTATGGTGTGTCTATAACTATAAAAGGTCAGTCAAGGGAGTGAAGCAGGGGCCTGAAAAATGAGAAATGCTAGAAACTTTCAGTCCTAAGGAGGATCTAAAAGTCTATGTATGACTGGTTGAAACTTGATGGAGAAGAATGAACCATGAATTCTGGGTTGGTGGGACATTGCTTTTCACAAAATGAGATACAAAACCTGAAAATCAAGGAAGTCAAAAGCCCCCTAAACAAGGACTAGGAAAAAAAATGAAGACACTTGTGCTATAAGCTCTCTCTTTTCTCTAACGCATGGAACTGTCTATTCAAACTGTGACTGTGAAAGAGCTGATTATGTTAGTCAGAGTTGCTGAATGTATAAAGTATAACTGTGTGCCAATTGTATTTTATGCAGTTCTCCATGATCAATCAGTTAAATTAAAACATCACTTCAAATATGGATTTGAAAGCTAGGAAAATTTGAAAAAGATTTTTAATATGCAGATAAAAGTTAAGCCTTTGCTGTACACAACACTATAGGTAAAAAGTAAGATACAGTTTTCTTTTATTATTTTGAAGTCAATCAAACTCTGATTATTTGATAAAAAAGATTAATATGTTTCTTTTCAAAATACACTATTTTGGAATAGCATTAGGTTTATACAAGTTTTAACAATACTAAAGAGTTCTCATATTGTCCTTACCCAGTTTCATTTCTGCCAAATATTGTTACATTATGTTACCACATGTACTTTCAAACCTAAGAAACCAAAACTGGTACATTATTGTTAACTAAGTTTCAGACTTTATCCAGATTTTACCAGTTTTTTTTCGATATCCTGTTATGTTCCAGGATCCAATCAAAGATATTGCATTCCACTTAGGTATCCTGTCTCTTTAGTGCCCTCTGATCGGGCAGTTTCTCAGTCCCTACTTGTACTTTATAACTGTAAGAGTTTTTTTTAACAAAACAAAATCGGTTTTCAGTACTACTGTACAGTACTGTTTTTAAACACTCTTTTCCAGGAAGATTTTTCAGGGTTTCTTGACTCTGTTCAGTGTGAAATCTTAGCAATAGTAAAAGATAATTGCAATCTAAAATCATCTACTGAGGATATACATGGGCAAGAAATTAAAATAAACTCCAAAAGGAAAATAGAGACCATACTGCAAAGGTACTGGCAAGGCAGATGAAGAAACTTGTTTATTCAAAGTCGATGGGAACCAGTAGATAGTTTTAAGCACAGAAGCCATCCCCATGGATCCTTACTGCTCTGTGGATAGTACTACTCTGAGTATTTCTCCTGTCTCTGATGCAGTCTAGACCCAGTATTCCTGCCTTCTGTAATGATGAAGGAAACCAGAGGTTTCTCCAGAAACAAGCCTGGCAAAGGGGAATTAAAAAAGAGTGACATTACCTATGCAATATTTTGAAAGATGGGCAGATGGTCTGCCAATAAAACACACAAAGATGGTCTGGAAAAAACCAGGCTCAAATGTAACAGAGATAAAGTCCTCTACTTCAGATAAGGAGAAAACAAATTAATTATATCAGTGGAGGAGGAGAATAATTAATGTGGTATTTAATAGTTCACTTGAAGAAAATTAGGTTTTGTAATAACAAATTCAAGATGAACCAGATCACATGGCTCTAAAAGGCAGTCCAAGTCAGAAGGAGAGTTGTCCCACAGTCACAGCACCTCCAGCAGCATATTCATTGTACGTGAAAACCAAGACTTACAGGACTTGAATGAAACACTTCCTACATCTGGAGCGCTGGGTGCCAAATTCCCTCTCTTTTTTTAATTTTGAGTAGAAGAACTGGGGTGTAGGTCAGAGGTAAGAGGGTGAGAGGATTCACCAGAGTCAGAGTGGAGAGCAGAACAGGCAAATTGACCAAAGTACACTGCTTAGGTGAGAATCATTGAGACAGGAGAGGTCTGCTGCATTATGTGTGGGTTATTTCCCCGGCCTGGGATCGAACTCAGGCAGTAGAGGTGATAGCACTGGGACTTAAACCCCTATGCCACCAGGTAGGCCCTGGGTGCCAAATTCTTAAGTTAGAAACGTTTTGTAAACTTAAAAATAACACATCTAAGTATAAAAAGCTTGGCAAATTGAAAAATGCACTATAAAGAAAATCAATGCCATATTTTTACTTCCTGTTAACTAGAGTTAACCTGGAAGGAGGTTCATGGAGCAGCTAGAGCAGTGACGCCCAGAGGGGACACTCTCGTCCCAGACCACTACTCCATCTCAGGGGTGTATTCTGCGGGGATTGAGGGGAGACAGTCTTTTGATGAACTTTATAACTGGTCATTTATAAGTTACTGTAACAACATACTTATGAGGTTATGGAACTACTTTGGCACAGATATAGCTATAGCAATTTTTAACAAGAAGGGACTAGTAAACAATGTCTGAAATCCTAGCTAGTAACTTTGAACATGCTGTATGAAGTGGCAGAAGCTACAGAAAGACGGGCTACAACAGAAGGCTCCTTATCTGGAGACGAGCTTCATGCAGGGTGCTGTCTTCAGGCTTCAGGTTCTTGCATAACCGTAGAGAGCTAAATTCCCGAAAACCCTAGTGGTTTACCTACTAACCATCTATGTACTGAAACAAATAACCTGGTGTATTTTATTGGTTAAGAGACGTTTATTTACATAAACGTAAATAAATCTGTTGGTAAAAATGTCTTGACAACAGAATGCAATTTATAAGAATAAGGCGTTCATTGCATAGTTACAACTACATTTTAATCAAATTATTTCTAGTCTTGTTTAAACAAACAAATAAGACTGATATCTTTAATACTGTTACATAATCAAATCTTATCAATTATATTTGTAATAGTTATCTGTTGTTAGCTCTATTTGTATCATGTTATTTTAATATCTGTGTAATATTACAATTAATGTCTAAAGTATAATATAATTTATTTAACCAAATACATTTACTTTTTAAGGTGTAGTATATTTCCACATTTTTTACTATAAATAAAAAATGTTCATCTATACAAATCTTTTTGAATCAGAATCTTTTCAATAGTTTTGGTTTTGCTGATACACATTACCAAATTTCCTTCCAGTAAGACTGTCCATTTATATTTCCCCAAACCCTAAGTAAGTATGAGGGGTTAGCTCCTGAGCCTGCAATCTCTCTCTACAGTTGGGACAAACATGCCTTGCTTACATGGTTCCAAAGTATATTTATTCTATTTCTTCATAGTCACCATGTGCTAAATACTATTCTGGGCCATGGACAAGCAGATTCCTGCCTCTCAGCAGCTTACAGTGTACCTAGGGAAACAGAAGATTAAGTGAACAGCTGCACTTAGCCCCTAGTTCAATGTGGGCACTGACATGGGTAACTCAGGAAAGGAAGCTAGAGAGCCCTGCAGTCTAGGAGTTGTTGCCAAGACAAAAATTTTCAGTTTCTTATGTACTTGCCCTGTAACTTACACTAGAATGCTCACCTCCTGGGCCCTTATTGTCTCGTAGACTATAGTCTATATCAAGAAGCGATTTCACCTAGAAGTCTCCTCATGTTTTTCCATAGTAAAGCCTGTGTGCCTTTGAATTGTTTCCTCCTTCTGTTTGTCTTTTCTACACCTTCTGCCTCAGAACTAAAACTTAGGAACAAACCCAGGAAGAGCCATTTAGAGATGTGCTGATTCTGCATTTGTTTAAAGATTAAAGTACTGCCGTGTCTTCTGCTTGTGGCCAACCCTTCCCACTACAGCGGATTCATGATTCATGAACCTGCTCTAAACAAATCACAATAATGCAAACAACAGGGGACCAACTTCTAGTCTGTATTTCTCAGAACTGCCCTGTAGAAATCCAGCTGCTAGCTTACAAGTCATCCCTCTTCCTCCTCCTGAACTTATTCTTTGGTAGTGCCTTTGAAACCTAGTCCCTAATTTAGGCCCTAAGAGCTCCACTGGAAGAGATAGAAGACACATATTCCAAGTTTGAGAGCATTTTCTAAGACTTAACACTTCTCCTCTAGCCATCTCGGCTAGCTTTCCCAGGCTTAGCATCCTGGTCTTGGTACAGGTGCAAAGTACGACGTAGGGCTCGCTTGACCTCTTGGTTACGCAAGCAGTAAATGATGGGGTTGAGCAATGGTACAATGACAGCATAGAGTACAGAGACCAGCTTGTTGGTGTCAAAAGCCGAGAGTGCCTTTGGCCGGGCATAGATGAAGATACTGGCTGCATAGAAGATGATCACAACAGTGAGGTGAGAGGCACAAGTGGAAAAAGCTTTATAACGCCCAGAAGTGGAGGGGATGCGCAGCACGGCACCAGCGATGGCCATGTAGGAGGCCCCAGTGACAGAGAGTGGGCCCAGAAGGATAAAAATGGCCAGGATGAAGTCCGTAAGCTCTGCTGTGGACATATCAGTGCAAGAAAGATTGAGCAATGGAGAGACATCACAGAAAAAGTGGTTAATGATGTTGGGGCCACAGTAAGAGAGGCGAGAAATGAGAAAAACTTTGACCATGGAGATGCCAAATCCTCCAGCCCAGGAGCCAGCTGCTAGCTGTACACATAGTCGCCCACTGACCATGACAGGGTAGTGCAGCGGATGGCAGATGGCCACATAGCGGTCATAGGCCATAACAGCAAGAAGGACACACTCAGTGCAGCCCAGGCCCAGGAAAAAGTAGAGCTGTGTCATGCAACCCTCAAAGGAAATTAGCTGTCCACGGCTCTGTCTAGGCCCGACAAAGCCAGCTAGCATCTTGGGAATAGTGACAGTAACGTACCAGATCTCCAGGAAGGACATATTAGCCAGAAAGAAGTACATGGGTTTGTGCAGTGTGGGGTGGTTCCTAATTGCCAAAATGATGAGTGTATTCTCAGTCAGCACCAACACATAGGCCAACAGAGAAAGGGCAAACAATAGTGCCCGCAGAGGTGGAGGAGCTGGGAAACCCAGCAATATAAACTCAGTTACTCGCCCACTCTGGTTCCTCCGTTCCATCTTGGCAGTCTTGCCCACTGCTCTTCAGAGGGAGAATAATGTTTTCAGGAGGCAGCAAGTAAACCCAGTCTCTCAATTCGGGGGTTTATATTGGTAGAATGTAAGATATGTAACACATATAATTCACCACTGAACCGAAGTCGTTGCTCTCTTCTCTATTCTGAAAATGGGCTAAGACAAAAGTGGACAAAAATAAATTGCCTTGTAGTAGAGCTAGGATAAGAGTCTGTTCTGGTCCTCGGAGAAGCACGGATTGATAAACACCAGGCAAAGATGACGTTGTTCCTGAAGAACTGAGATCAAAGCCAAAAATATTCAGAGAGTTTGCATGCTTTGACCAACATCTCCCCATTTCCCCCAGCTCTTAGGCAATGGCAACCATCATTCTGTTCTGTTTCCACAAATACTGAAGTCATCGAAATTACAAAAAAAAAAAAAAATCCCATAAACATGGGAGTGCATATATCTCTTTGAAATCTTGTTTTTGTTTTTTTTTATTATTTTAATTATCTATTTCATTGTTGTGTATTCCCCGTAAAATTCCCACCATCAATTCACCCGTGAACCATCACCATAGTCCCTTGTGCTCTTCTCTCCCCCATTTTAATCCCTTTTCCTCCCCCTTCCTTGCAGAATGTCTCATATGATTGCCTACTAGCCCTTTATTATTATTGTTGTTGTTATTTGTTACTCCTGACACTTTATTTGGTTTTCCTATATTCCTCCTATAAGTGAAACCATTCAGTATTTTTCTTTTTCCTTCTTGCTTGTGAAATCTTGTTTTGATTTCCTCTCTCTCTCTCTCTCTCTTTCATATATATATATATGTGCACGCATATATATGCATATATATGTGCACGCATAGATATATACATATATATGCATATATATGCTTGCACATATATAATTATATATAGAAATATATATAACTATATATAGAGTTACATATATTTTATACACACACACACACACACACACACACACACACACAAAATCTGTGCTTGGTTCCAACAGCACCAAAGTCAACAAACAGATAAAACTTGAATGTCCTGGTAAAAAGCAGTAACAGGCCCCCCTACAATCATTACTGGTTAGTCTACCAGTGAGCCCAACAGTGACTTAAAAATAAGCACTGTTATCAGCAAGAGATTGAGACTGTAACTTCATCAGGAAGTCAATATCAAATAGTTCATTAAAAGTTTTTTGTTTATAAAACAAAGCTTTCCCAAATAGCTATTTCAAGGAAGACAAGCCTATCTATCTATCTATCCATCCATCATCTATCTGTCTATCTATCTATCTATCTATCTATCTATCTATCTATCTATCTATCTATCTCTCTATCTATCTATCTAATATTATTCACTCATTAAAAAGGAAGGAATCTTGCCATTTGTGACAAAATGGATGGCCCTGGAAGGGATTATGCTAAGTGAAGTGAGTCTGACAGAGGAAGACAAATACTGTATATTTCACTTACACATAATATCTAAAGCCATCAGACCCACTAATGATTTTATACCTGAGTTTCTCTTGTCATTATGCTCTGCTATTGGTACTAGGATATTATTCTGTACTCGAGCCCTTGACATTTCTCTCAATCCTAATTTACTGCTACTACAAAATGCCTGCATCCCTGGCTTTCATTTCCCATCACTTCCATTCTTACCATCCACACCCACAATCTTATTTATTTAAAAATTGATGGTGGATCAACTATGTCCAGCTCACAGGCAAAGGGTTGTGGTACATAAAAAATAAATGATAGATCCTAAATCTTCAAGGAGCTCATAATCTAGTGGTGGGGCATATCTTCATCTTCTCATCCTTGAAAGTTTAAGCTGCTGTGCCTATATCCACACCATAAACTAGCTTCATAATGGGAACTCAAAATTACAACCGCCTTTCATAGCCTTAGCCTTGATCCTTTCACCTCAATAGCTGACCCATATGTCATTCACTGTGCCTTTGACCTCGAGGCTTCAGACCTTCTTTCTTTTCTCTTTATAGTCTCTAACTTCAGGTAGATGATTTTCACACTTGAAAAATTAGCCTCGCACACAAGGACTGCTGATTGGACTCACTGCTTATAGTCTTTTCCATTAAGCTCAAATTTCATTCCCCTACATGAAACCATTCCAGAGTACTCCATTGCCTACACAATAACATTCAAGTTATTTAACAAGGAATATAACTACTCCATGATGTTCCACTGCTGTCATTAAAACTTATCTCTTGCCTAAACCTACATTGTATTTTATACCCTGCAGCTCTTGGCAATAACAAGTGTATCACCTTTGCAACTTTCCTCATAGGGCAATTTCCTCCTTAGCCTTGAAATCTTGGTTTATGTAGCATTTCCTCTTAGAGACATCAGCTGTCCACCTTTCTTTCCTTTCTCCTTTACTGGCTTGGTAAAGTTTCTCTCACTGGTGCTTCCATTAGATTCTCCGAAGCCCTGTATATCACTTGATAGTTATATCCCTCTGTTATTGCTCAGACAGATGTAAAGGAGAAGCTATCTGTCAAATGCCCTTGTATGTCTGTAATGTAATAGCAAGGAACAGACATAATTTCCTGATGTGGCATGGGTCCCTCAAGTATTAATACAATACGTCCAGAAAAATCTTACTTAAGTCTATTATTCCTTTATCATGATGAGTGTCATTAGCTTCCATGCAATCACCTGAATCAGAGGTCTAGAAATTTCCCAGACCTTCTATACCTGCGCTCCTCACCAAAACCCTATGTACTGCTCACAATGAATTCAACTTCCTCTTTAATTATCTCTCATGCCCATCCCCTTTCTCCTATGCTATTTCTACTGCCTTCCTATTAGTCTTCTGCAACAGGTCTTTGTTATTTCTTTTCTTTCCCCTTTTTTAAAAAAATTGTTGTGGTAACATATGATTTACAGCACTACATGTGATTTAGGGGCACAGGTTCACACCTCCTCAGATTTGTATCACCACACCACACCCACCGCTAGAGCACCATTATCCCTTTACCAAGTAACATTGGGTTCCCTCACCTCTTTGCTCCCATCTCTGCATCCCCCCCCACCCCCAGTAACCTCAATTCTTCCATCATGTTTCTAAGTTTTATTTTGGTTTAGTTTTAGTCAATTCCTTTTTTTTTTTTTTTTTGGTCTCTCTATATTCCACATGTGAGTGAAATCATCTGGCATTTATCTTACTCCCTCTGGCTTATTTCACTTAGCATAATCCCTTCCAGTTCGTTCCATATTGTCCTTTGCTATTTCTTGATTTAACTTTTTTAATTGCCTATTGCCTGGCTTTTCTTCTACCATTCTCAATCTAACCTTCATGTGTCCTTTGGAATGAAATTTTATGTATATACTGATCACATCACTGACCCTAAGAATATCTATATTGGGGAAGCACATACAAAAAAGAACTTAATAAAGCATCAGAATGTATTCCCTTTTAACTGACCTACAACAATTCAGTCATTACCTACATTTCCCTGTTTCTAAATGTGCTGTGAAGTTCCCTAACTCTGTGATTTGAACATATCGCTATTTCTATCAAAAAACACTCATCCCTGCTCTTAGGAATTTTTATTTATCTTTCTTGTTGCAGTTCATTGTCTGCTGCCCTATAAAACTACACATATTTCTACAGATGTAGATGATTTACTGGTATGTCTCCTTTTGACAATAATTCCTATTATAGTCACTTACTGCTTTAGTAAGTGATTAGTAAAGGTTAGTATTAATAATTACAATTAGTAATTGTTGCGTGGATGACAAAACAGAAAAAGGATATAATAAGGACATAACAGATGAATTTCAGATAATAATTATGGGATATAAAGATGGCAGGATGCAAAAAGGAGTTGGGTGGATATGGTCAGGATTTTCTGGCAAATGGATTGCCAGAAAAATCTGAGAGTTGGAATAATATGTAAAGAAATCAGACATCAAACATAAAAGAGTGAGTAGATCTGTAGGGACCATATATAACATGAGGGAGTTAGAGTAAGTGCAGAGAGACTGGACCTCCTGTGGATAATATGGGTGATATTTGCCAAGGATAAATTTTTTGCACAGGCAAAAGTTCCAATGAGAGGAGATAATGTGAAAATAACTATAACATAGCAAGGTTAGACTAGGAATGAAGATCAGAAAAGTTGTAGGAAATGAGCCACCATAAGCAAAAATGATAAAGAAAGTGGTACTGGTCTATTTCAACAGAATCAACCAGATATAAAAAGTATTAATAAGAGTTTGGGTTTTGTTAAGAGTAGAGAGGAATAGAAAGGTGAATATATTTGCCAGAAAGGACATATGGAAGAATTGGCACACTGAAAAGGAGTGCATCAGATAACAGAATCCACTCACTTTATTCAGATGTCTTTGATTCAGGGTCTTCCTTTTTATGAGCAGGCTGGTTAGGAAAAGATTTAGGGAGTGTTATGTTGTAAGTTGAAGCATCAGAGCAAAAAAGCTGTTATACAGACTCCAGCTTCTCTCCCTCTCATGATGAGAGAACCCTGCCAAATCAGAAAAGGTTCTTTTATCTTGTACTTTATGCTTGCTGTCCTCATTTTGCCCTCCTCCTTCTGATGCTTTGGGATGGCTCTGAAGCAAGAGCCCAAGAGACCAAGAGAGGTACGAGAGAGAGAGAAAAAAAGACTGTAGCAGAAGACAGGAAAAGGATATGCTTGATAAACTTAGGAGGCAGAGATTTATCAGGAAGTTATGTGAAGGAGAAGTCACAATACCCCCAACAACTTCACAATTTCTTTTTTCCTTGACAGTTGCCCCTTATTTCTATTGTGCCACATTTCTGCTCAAAGGAAAGCATTCAATCTGGGCTGATATCTTGAGCAATTGATTTAACCTCTTTGAACCTCACATTCTTAAAATATAAAATGGGGTTAATATACCTCACAGAATTATTAACAGGAGTAAGTATCATGAAATATGTAGAGTGCCTGGAACAGGATAAGAGCTGCTAATCTTTACCTCTGCTAGACACTAGATACTAGAACTGCTTCTTTAATTCTTGACCCTCAGGCAGGGCTGGTAACAACTTTTAATTCCCCGAATTTCTTGAATTCATAGAAGGAGAACTGATTTGAAAGTTAGGAATTTGGGGTTTTAGTTCCATGTTTGTAACTGATATTTTGTTTAATCTAAGCCTTTGCTGTATATCCATTTATTTAACAGAAAAACATAATAACATATATTACAGATATTTTGAGGATTAAATTAAACAAATCCTCAGGTCGCAGTAAGCAGTGTAGGTAGAGGCTAATTATGAGAGTTCCCGGTCACTAGCTTGTGTTCTGCTCTCTGACCTTGCAAAAATTATTTAACCTTTCTGTGTCTACATTTTCTTATCTGTAAAATGTTACTAGTGAGGAATATAGCTGCTTCTCAAAAATAAACTTTTAAAAAATTATATTAAAGTCTATTATTTCGCAAGAAGACTAACAAATTTATTGAGCATCTCCATATAAGCGAGATATTGAAGTAACCAACACTAAAACTGGTATAAAGAATTTCAAGTCTTTGAAAATAAGATGCTATTATTTTATAACTTTATATCCCAGTGGCTTTATTTACCTAATATTAGAAAATTAAGTTTACATGTATTTTAAGATTTATAATTTTATTTGAATAATTTACATTTGTTATATTAAATATATGTCTATGTATTCTGTTAATGTAGGATACAGTGCTATTTTCTAATTTATTCAAGAACCCTGTTAGTCAGATGTGGCCTTGATTAGATGCATACCTACTGAAGTCTGTATGCCTTACTCAGAGCAATAATCACACTCTTAATTCTTTCATATCTCCCCTATTAAGTTCCTTAATGTTTCTTAGCAATCAGCACATCACTAGTTTGTAGTAGAGGCTCAAAATCTTATTGGGTCAATAAATGAATTTTAAAACTTTGGTTAATTTGGTTTGGTTGAAGACCGCATCTTAAAATAGCAGAACAGTTGCAAATGGAGACAGAAAAGTAAAAGGATGAAGCTTTTTAAAAAGGATTTATGCTTTGATAAGAGGCTATCATTTTATACTATATGTGATAAGCAATCCTTGACAGGTTTTAAGTAGAGGTAGATGAAGATTTTAATTTGGAAATATTTCTCCAACATCATTGTAAAAGATGAGGTAGAGAGAGAACTTAGAGAAAAAGGTGAGATAGGAGAGTTGTCCTATAGTGTAGATGAGAAATAAAATTCAACTTAAGGTAATGAAATAGAGTAAGAATTGAGGGGCAGGAGAGAAATTACAGAGAAGAGTTGATAGAACTTAGTGGACAGTTAAGTGAAAGAGACAATAGCAGATGAGCTTTGAGTCATTTCAATACACATCAATCTATCATGCTTTATTGTTTAATGAAAGGCTGCAGGATTTCCTGAATTAGTACAATGATGGCAAAATAGAGTCAAGATTCTAATTTGGGGCTTGAATAATATAATAATGGTAGCACTTAACAAGATGGAAACACAATGAATATAGAAAAGCTGAGTACTTACATCTTCTGGACTGTTCTATTGCTTGATTGTATCATCTCATTTAATTCTCATAACTACAGGGTGAGAAAGGTAGCAGTAAACCACTTTATAAATTAGGCAACATTGTCATTGAAATGTGTAATGTGCCCAAGGTCACAAAGGAAGTGGCAGCAACCGATTCTGATTCAAGACCCTGAGCTCAGATCTGCCCTCACCATATTGTCTTTCAGTTAATCAGATGCAGATGCTGACTTGTACTGGAGAATACGATATAATATAAAGGTTATGTTATAGAAATTAACCGTGAAATTTCCACTTAAATGTCAGAAAGTAGGGAGTGGATGAGTCTGAAACTTAAATGGGACATCTGAGTCAAGTTACAGATTTGGAAAGTTGTATTAAAAAACTAGGCATGGTTGAGAAGGAAAGGAACTTAGTGTTCATGTGCATGATCTTTGCATTTTATACAATTGAAGAAATAATTGACAATTGATAATTGACAATTGAAGGAAAGGAAGCAAAACATCAGCAGTTCCTGATTGAGAACACTATTCTTAAGAAACTAGTACTAACAACTCCCTATTTTTCTTTTCATTCTGAAATTTGATTTGGGGCATGCTGGTGGAAGAGAGGTAGGATTTAGCTTCGGTCTCTGATTTATGCAACCTGGAGAAAGATGGTAACTTCCACTGAGAGGGGAGATACTAAAGGATGGCCAGTTTGTAAGGGGAGATCAAATATGTTTTTATGCTGTTATGAGAGCCACTAACTTCCTGCATTTACTGTATGCTGTGCCTCTGTCCTATACTTCAGTGGAGTTTTAAATTGTAACATGTATTTTTGATTTAACATATTGAAAATGCCAAGTCAGGCCATTATAAAATGTTAAATATTTCTCTGCTCTTCTACAATGTGCTGCGGAATCTCATGCCTGGAGGGTGGTCGAACCTGGGAATCCTCTGGAGTGGTGCTTGGTCCTGCATATGATACAGATGGACGGGGCTCCCTGAAATTGTTTTTCTCCCATCTGTGGCCTGGGAAGTCAGTTGATGTATTGGAGCCTAAGACAGGCTGTCCTAGGACTGCCTAAGTGGTGTGCTGATTATTTTAAATTGAAAGAAATTAAGAGACAGAAGAGGCGAGAATGATGTCTTTTGCTTAATTATCTATCCTCCTGAAAATCGGAAAATAAATATTCCTCCGTGGTGGTCCTGGAGGTGGGTGACATCTTTACAACTTTATCAACCCAGATTAGGGCTTACAAGGTCTGTTTTCAAAGCATATGTAGATCAACCAGGCAAAATTCCTTTTTCTTTAAGCAAAGTTCGTCATTTTGTCTTTCCCTCCTAAATGCGTCACCCTCTTTATAGAGACTATAACCTCACTGGGGTAACCAGATAACAGACACCTTTCTTTCATGCATGGGCCTCTATGAGCATATCATTAAACTGCGTCTTTTACTAATCCTCTTACGTCAATTTAGCTATTTCTCAGTCATACAGATCTAGAAGGGTGGAAGATTAACTTCTTCCCCAACAGAAGCATCTGAAGTATTTCTGTTTTTTACTTCTGCGGGGCCTTTTGATTCACCTGAATATCTCCAAATGGTTACCTGGGATCCCATCTGGTTCTAAGTCCATTTTTCCAGGCAGGAGAGGATGTAACTCATTCCAGAAATGATGCATTTCTCCAGCCTTGTTTTTCTGCAGAAAACCTGCAATTGGATAGTCCTTTCCAATTGGACAGCAGTTCCATCTGGGCGTTTCCCAGATTTACAAAAACAACAGATACTCCATGCTCAGGAAGAGGGTCTGCCTCACTTACCCAGGGCTCCAGTACATTCTTATAAAATGCTTAGCTTTCCCAAATCTGGCACTGCTATAGCTACAGGATTGAGTTGACAGGTCCCATAAGTATGGACATGGTACTTGATGGGAGGACTGTGATGTGGAGAAAGATCTTAACGTTGAAACTGGAGTTTAAAGTCTGGAGAAAACCCTGGGGTGTTCCTGGAAGATACCTTCAGAACTAAAGCCTAACTGTGACCAAGGACCATGTTCCTAGGGATATAGCACAGTAGCACTAGATGCTCTGGTGGCATATGGCCTCATCAAGCTCCTAACCCTCACCCCACGGAGAGTCCACCAGGCATTGGTCTTCATTACAGTATTCACAGTTGCCTGAGACTTCCTCTTGTAGAAAAGCCTCCACCCCCAGTCCCAAAGAGTGTCAGAAGGTTTAGCCGATGGGCATCAGGAACTATGTTTAGGTATTTAAAAACATGTTAAAATGTGACCCCAGAGAAGACTGTCTTCTAAGCCGCACTGCCAGCACCTACATATTTGAACCTCATCTCCACAGAAATGGCAACAAACACTGAAGGGAGGGAATCTGTTGGAGCAGATGGCTCCATCCAGCCTGTCAGCCTGGTGCTGGGGCAGCGGAATTCCACTCCATGACATCTTCCTGGACCCCACACATCTCAGGGGCCTGTATTCCAACTCAGCCTGCCATGGGACCCCTAAACACAGGGCCTTCTGGGAGCTCTCTGGATTTGTGCTTCAAGTTCTCTTTATTTGAAAAGTTGAGGTTTCATTATGTTTTTATTTTATATTTTATAGAACAACATGAGCTTCAGCATAGCAAAAAAGTTAATGTTTTCTTTTGCCTTCAATTACTTTATAGTATGTAGGTAGTTCTTTTTAATCAATAATAATGATTATATTTGCTTCAGTTCAGATTTTATTGTTTGTACTGCATATTTTATTATTAATACAAGCTGCAGTACAGGCCAGAGGCATGGGGCGGTGAGAGGCTTCACCAGAGACAGAATGGGGAGCAGAACAGGCAGATGGACTGAAATACACTGCTGAGGGGAGCAGCAGGCGAGGCAGGAGAGGTCTGCTGCGCCTAGTGGGAATCTCCCAGGCCTGGCAGTGAACTCCCATCGCTGCTGCCGACAGCTCCATAGTGCAGCGCTTAAGGGCTGCACCACCAGGGAGGCCCTTAATATATATTTTATAATAGAAATCCTGCATATTGTTTTTCAAATTTGCATATATTATCTTTTTGCTTTTCTATAGTTCCCAGAACTCTTTGGCCTGTGTTACATGTTTGTATTGTAAACAGCATAGTAAAGATTTTGTATTTTTACACAATTTGAGAATCTATAAAAATGTTCTTTATTTTTTTTGAAATTAACAAATTTCTTTAGCTTCTGTATTAGATGTACTTTTACTTGACTCTCTCCCCTTCATTTATTTTTAGAGTAATACAATATAGTCATTTTTATTCCTGTTAAGACATTTTATAAAATAAAAGAAGTAAATTCATGTGCTCAGGCGGATATCATGAAATGGAAATCTTGATTTTTTGATTGTTGTTATTTGCTTTTTTTCAACACTATCCCTAATGGGATAGTTGGATTGTGCCCATTGACTGATTTGGGAATCATTTTCTTTCAAAAGAAGCTGAAGAAATAAATAGCTTTCCATAGTTTAAAATTTTAGTTGATTTTTAAAAAAATGTTGATAATAGATTTTATTTAACCCATTGGAAAAAACAAAATGTGGAGTATATGCAAGCAATATAATATTCAGCACTAGAGGGATGAAAATTGGATACATGCTGCTACATGGATGAATTTTGAAAATATGCTGAATGAAATAAGCAAGATGAAAAAGAACAAATATCGAAAGATCCCACCTATGTGCGATACCTACGTTGTTACAGTCATAGAGGTGTGGGGAGTACAGTGGTGATGGCAGAGGCTGGGCCAGGAGGAATGGGGAGTTTGTGTTGCACAACAATGGGAAGGTTCTCAATGCCACTGAATAGTACTTAAAAATGATGAAACAGTGTATATTATACTAGGTCTATTTTACCACATACACATGTCACATGTGTAAGAGGGTCAGATAATACCATCCTTTTGCTCAGAAACTTCCATTATCTTCTGTTACTATGAACCACACCCAGTTATCCCCCTAGGATGTTCATCTTCCTGCCCTCTGGCATCTGATTTTGCCAGCTGCTTTTTCTTGCCTGTGCTACTTAAAATCCATGTGACTGTTTGTAACTTACTCAAAATGCTTCAGTTTCAGCTTCTTCATGTAGAAATTGGGAACAATTCTAGTAACTATCAACCCCTTGAGATTGGTGAGGAATAAATGAAATAAAACAAGTGCTTAGCACAGAGCCTAGAAGGCAGCAATGTATAAATTAAAATTTGTGATTGTTTATTTTTATCCTTATGTCAAATGTTTAACACATTATAATCAATTACTTTTTAAAGTCTGGATAAAAGATACAGTAGGCACGTTACTGATGTGTATATAGAAATGGGGGAAGTATTTGTTAATAGGGTGATTTGCTAGGAAGTAGTTGGTGTAAACATACTGATAGGAGGATTAGAAGAACTTGATCTAAAACTTTATTAAAACAAATGCAGGGATGAAAACAAATCTTTCTCTACAAGATATTATTTCCATGTACCCAGCACTTTAGAGTGGGCAGTTCTGTTGATCATGTTGAGAGGCATTTTTCAGTATTTATGTGGGAGACTCAACTATTGGCAGAGGGGAAATGAGCTGTATCAGAAATATCAATTATTTTCACAGTTCAACACTTGTCTTCCAACAACATGTAGAAAGAGAGAAACCATTGTTTCACAAAATTAGGCAGAATTTTCTTTCATTCTGGCACCTAGTAAAAATAGCAGCCATATGCGCAGCAGACCTCTCCGCCTAGCCTGCTGCTCCCCTTGTTGGGTCAGCAGCGAGAGAGAAAACAGAGGCGTGGTGGAAGATTAACGAAGATTTATTGCAGGGTTCCCCTTTCCTACCGGCCAGGGCTGACACTCTAAAGAGCAAGCGGCCGTGAGCCCCGGCTCCTTCCCTTTTTATACAGACACAGTGTAGGAACCGATAACCAGTCGGTCACCATGACACTGATAGTTTCTTTGTTCTCGTTTTAGAAACCCACATCTGAGGGCCACCTACCTGACCGGTGCTTATGCAGGGGATATTTCACTAGCTATCTCAAGCAGTCTTACAGAAGCAGAATGCTGGTGAGAGCTAATTATAACAAGATACTGGTACTTAGGCTCACACTTAGGCTCTACACCCTCAGCAGTGTATTTCAGTTGTTCTGCCTGTTCTGCTCCCCACTCTGTCTCTGGTGAACCCTCTCACCGCCGCACACCTCTGGCCTGCACCCCAGCTTCTGTGAAAAAAAAAAATCTTTTAAAAAAATGGCAGTCATATGAATAGCTCCCTACATGGGTCAAAGTTGCAAATTCAAATGTGGTATATATTGCCTCCCAAATTCAAACAGGTGTGCCTAGCATATTGTGCCTTCTCTTCATGGTAGGTAGTATGAGAGTTAACAATCTGTCTTTTCAAACCACTAGCCAGGCTTACAAAGAAAAAACGAGAGGAAACACAAATAAATAGGATCATAAATGAAAAAGGAGAAATCACAACGGACACAGCAAAAATAAGAAAAATAATCAGAGACTACTATAAACAGCTATACGGAAACAAAACTTTGAAGGGGAACTATTAACATGTTCCAGAATCTTGAACCCCTAGAACTTTATTAAGATGACTGAATTTTGTCAGGTTTATCTACCATCATCTTACCAGACATTTGTATGTCTTACTTGATAGTACTTGTTTATAAATATAATAAGCATAGTGTCATTAATATATTAGATCAGAGTGAGATTATGGGGAATGGCAAGATAAAAAAGACCCAAAAGGACTATATTATGGTGAAGAAAAGGAGAATTCAGATAAACTCTTAGACAAAACTGAAGCCATAATGTTGGCCCTGCCATATAAAAGCTAATGGTGTCTGATAATCTTTGTGAGATATATGGAGAAGAAAACATTAGCTAAATCAATATTTGCATTTAAGTGTTAGGGATTGTGAAGATCTATTCCAGTAAATAATACATCTGGGGCATTGCCTTTGATCAAAATCAATACCTGATGCTTCACGATTATCCTGACATGATCACTGACCAACTGGCAAGCAAATGAGGATATGGTAAGTATTACCACTTATTCTCCTTTCAGGCCTTATATGGTGTCATTAATCACTGCGGTACCCTCATATACATAGCATTGCTTCTGGTTTACTATCTTAAGAGGGAGAAAAAGCCTCAAGAGCTGCCATCCAGTTTTTTCTACTTTAATGGCTCTCATTCCATGTGTCAGAGCTGATATGGGAGTTCTTCCAATCGCTAAGCCTGGATATGCCAATTATACAGTCAGGAAGTAGCTTCAGAGAGAGTTGGTCCAGAGACAACTAGGTCCAATGTAAGTCAGACCTGAGCTAAGATTCCATCTATAACCTGAACACTATAAAGTTCCCATTTTAAATGATGGGACACAATTGTTTTATGGGCCCCCAGGAATCTGTCAATTTAGAATCATTGTCTAATAATCTTTAAAAGGTATGGAAGTATCCTCTTCCCCAATGCAGTCACTCAAGTAAATGACCGCAGTTCTCTTTGGAGAAGACTTGGAGGAAGATTCATGGTATGTACTTGGAGCAATATTACAAGGTTATTCCTCTAGAAGACATGGCTTTTACTTCAGAGGACCTTGAATCTGTGAATTGATGTGTATACAGAAACTAGGTGAGAAGACACTAGTCTTCATTATACCAAAATGGAGAACAGTTTTTTGCTACTGGATATAAATATTATCAAATTACATAGATCAAGAAATACTTAAGTAGGCTGCTCCTGCATTTCATCCCTATGGACACCATGATCAATTAGTCACTAAGAAAAATCTTTGAAGATCAAAATAATCTGATTGTATTTTTATGATGACTTTTACTATGAGCACTCTTACTGCTTTCTTTGGCTACTATGTGCTACACCTAGACTCTGATCTCTGGAATCCCACCAAAAACCCATAAAGGCAGTGTTCCTTAAAATAACAGCTGGGTAACAAAAGAGAACAAATACAGACATTTTCAACTACACAGGTAAATGCTGTCCTCACTAAGGTATTACTCAGTGTTATATTCAAGGGGGTGTTTCTGCACCTTCTCATGGAACCTAGCTGTGTGGTAGATCGGTGAACTACACAAGGTAAATCCAGTCCAACTTTCCTTTTCCTATATTTTAAATCCTCTGAATTCTCTCCTCCACAACAGGTAAGGGAAGATTTGATACATCAACCTTATTAAATGTAGTTTATCATTAAGTCTGAATATCAGCCACCCTACAAAGTACACCGCTAAATCCATCTGTAACTGTTTGGACTAGCACATTAAATATGGACTATATAGTAAGTGCATGTATATTAAATAATTCAGTCCTATCTTATTTAATAGTCCACACTCCTTCAACTAACATCCTTAGAATCCACTCTTTCACATGTTCCCCAGATTGTCAGTTTCAGGTCCAATCAGATGTCCCTACTTCAAATTCAGGAGCCTATGCCTTATAAATAAATGTCATAATTTGATGTAAGAAACTGCTGGAATTATGAATGTAACAGTTATTGTAATTCTGTGTTTGATTTTTAGCACTGTCAGTCTTGTGGCCACAAGAGATTATTTTAAGACAATCATAGATGACCTTTGGTTCTCAGGTTATGATTTAAGTGATATTTAACATATCTGAAGTTGTCACTTTTCTCTTCACAAGCACTGGAGTAAGATCAAAAGAATATATCCAACATCACGGTCTTCTAGTCATTATTACTACCACCATGGACAAGGTCAGTAGCCACTTGAGTGCCCAAGACATGAGTTAAATTGACACATATCACACATTTCATCACAACCAACTAGCAATGATAAATTGATTAATTGTGATGCCTATGTATGTTACTATTAGTAACATCTAACTTTATATGGCAGGCAAGCCCCGGGGCACAATCAAATCAACACTCAAATCTCATCTGGTACATCTATCTCTTGGAGCCAATCCACTTTTAGGATGAAATCTGTATCAACCTGGGACCAATCAGGAGAGATAAATAGTAATTTAATCATGGACATTTTAATATGAAGAATTATTTACAACATGGGTTGATGTAAAAAGGGATTGGCTACTAAGAAATAAAGAAATTATAAAAATATAGGAAGAGTACAAAAAGATTCAGACACTAACCTGAGGACTGATACAGTGCACACAAGACTATCACCTCCACTACTGAGGCAGACCTTACTGGAGAGAGCACATTACAGGTCACTGAAGAGCAAAGAAGTCTCTGTGGTGCCATGATGGCATACCTTGTTGGAATCTTTGCACTGGAACTTTTCAAAACTATATCATTCAGGGTACTAGGGAGGGCTGTTCACAGGGAATTGTCTTACTAGAAGTATTCTGTTACAAAACAGCACTAGAGTATGGGTGTCAGGGGAAGCCACTGCCTTCTGGAATTTGGAGCCAAAGAACAATAGATCAGTAATTACATACTAATATATGGCTAAATTGTGATATAGCCATAAAGTATAGCTCTACTCAGCAACCAAAACAATAAACTTTTGATATATGTAGCCATATGTATGAAGCCCAAAAGCATTATGCTAAGTGAAACCACTTGCCTAGGAAAAGCAAAAGCATAGGAAAAGCATGTATGAAGCCCAAAAGCATTATGCTAAGTGAGACCACTTGCCTAGGAAAAGCAAAATTATAGTGATAGAAAGCAGGTCTGTGTTTGTCAAGGTCTAGAAGTTACAGCTAACAGACTAACTGTAAAAAGGGATGATAGAAACTTTAAAGATGATGAAAGGTTTTATATCACAAACGTGGACATAGTTAACAGACTGTATACTTTAAATTAGTAAATTTTTTGTTTGCAAATATTGCCAAAATAAAGCCAAAAAAAAAAAGAAGGTGCACACAGTTTAGTCTTTTGTGGTGTTAATGCTTCTGCTTATTACTGTACATTTTTATATATTGAAATTGTCTACCTCCATGTACCTCCCCTTTTACTTTAGCATTTAATGCAAGAAGATATGCAGAAATTCAAGAATCTGATTTTTTATATTATCCTGAATTATTTATCCTGAATCATTTACTTCCCAAGTTAGAATTTAGATTTAACTGCAAATTACTTCCTCTTTCTTTATCACCAATTAATCCACAAGCAATCACCTGTTGATTCTATCTTCTTCTTCAAAAAAAAGATATTGAATTGCTATGATGTGCCACTCGTTATTCTAACTACTAATTAATCGATTCACTTATTCCTCTAAATAATCCTATAGATAAATTATACTATTATTCCTATTTTTTCCTGATAAATTAAGGCACAATGAGGATAAATAAGGTAATAAACTAATAAGTGGTAGAACTGAGACTTGATCCAAGCATTCTAGTTTTAGATCTATTATCTACTTCTCTCTTGTAAAGTATATTTCTTTTTTTTTTAGATTCATTTTATTTATTTATGCATACAAGAACTGGGATCTAGGCCAGAGGTGCAGGGGTGAAAGGACTCAGAGACAAAGTGGGGAGCAGAACAGGTGGATCTACTGCAAAACACTGATGACGGGAGGAGCAGGCAAGATAGGAGAGGTCTGCTGCGCCATGTGGGTCAGCTCCCTGGCTGGGGATCGAACTCATGCTGCAGTGGCTGGTGATAGCTTCATAGTGCTGAGATTTTAACTCCTGTGCCACCAAGGAGGCCCTGTTGTAAAGTATTTTTCACCTCTTCTCTTCATGCCTGCAACATATTTTACAGTTTTGGTTTCATCTGTGATCTTGTGCACATTTCATGATACATACTGCTGCAAAGTGATTTCTTAGAGAAGCAGAAAAAAGAACCCCTCCCTGTCTCTATAAATACTATAAAATTATCAAGAAACAATTTCAGAACTTAAATTTTCAGAACTTAAATTTTAACCAAAAGTTTGAGAAATAGCAGGGAGCATCTATTCAATAAAAATAACTGAATCCTGGTAAAAACAGTGAGTTTTGTAGCATTACAACTTGCTATATTCCCATCTCTCTCTCTCTAGAGTTTCAAAATAGTTTTGAAAACCAATAACTTTCCATATGGCAAAACCAGGAGTCTAGAAGCTACTGAAGGGGTCAATGGTATTAGAGCTGTTTACTCAAAGAATTATCATTATTTCAATTGCCTAGAAGTATCCTAGTAAAACAAAATCTGTTCTTAGAAAAAACAGGAATTTTTAATAAAAAGGATTGAACCAACAAGAAAGAAAAATTCTAAATTATGTACATACCTAACAATAGAGTCCCAAAATATATAGGGGCTGAATGAAGAAATAAACAACTCAAAAATAATAATAGGAGATGTCAATGTACAAAGTTCAATAATGGAAATACCAATTAGAAGATCAAAGAAAAGGAATTGAAAAACCAACTACAATCAACTAGTTCTAACATATATTCATAAAACACTAACCAAAGCAATACAGAATGCACATTCTTCTCAAGAGGACATAAATACTGTAGGGGATAGACCATTTTATGTTAGGCCATAAAATAAGTTTTGACTAATTTTAAAAGGTTGAAATTATACATAGTGTGTTCTCTGCTCAAAATACAATGAATTTTTAACTCAGCAACAGAAGAGAATTAGGAAAATTCAAAGATTATTAAATCTTTAATAAAAAGATTTCGTCAAAAAAATATAAAAAAATAGAATGAGGAACTTAAAAAAAAGATTTCGTCAAATGAAAATAAAATGAAAATGAAAATAACATTTCATTAAAATGAAAATAAAAAGCAAAATATAACAAAGCTTATGAGATATAGTTAATATAGGTATAGAGGGAAATTTATAAATTTATAGATATCTATATTATAAAAGAAAGAATATCTCAACATATAACCTAAAATTCTGTCTTAAGAAGATAGCAATGGAAGCACAAAATAAACATAAAGTGAGCAGAAGGAGGGAAATAACACAGTTTTTATAAAATAATTTAAAATTACAGCAGAGAGTAATTAAGTATATAATTAAAATAGAAAAATCAGTGTAATCAGAAGTTGATTCTTGGAAAACATCCACAAAATCTAAAACATTCACAAAAACTAAAAACATTTAGTTAGACTAGGCAAGAAAAAAGAGAGGGGGCACCTCCCTGGTGGCCTACGAGTTAAATCTCAGAGCTATCACCTCAACCACCTGAGTTCAATACCCAGCCAGGGAGCTGGCACAGCAGACCTCTTCTGCCTCGCCCGCTGCTCCCCTCAGCAGTGTATTTCAGTCAGTCCTCCTGTTCTGCTCCCCACTCTGTCTCTGGTGAATCCTCTCAACACCCACACCTCTGGCCTATACCCCAGTTCTGCACAAAAAAAAAGTAAAATGGTTAAAATTACTAAAATCATGAATGAAAGAGCAGTCATTAAAATCAAGTAAATAAAAGGGATTTTAAAAGATGCTATGACTTAATGTATGCCAACAAACAAAATATCTAGATGAATAGAAAAATTTCCAGTAGACACAAAAACTGACTAAAGAGAAACTGACAATCTCAAAAGACCTATAAAAAGTAAAGAACTAGAATAACCAAAACCCATGCCAAAAACAAAATCCTAGAGCCATAGAAAGTCACTGGTCAATTTTTTCTATACTTCAATTTTTTCTATACTTTTAAAGATGATGTAACACTAATCTTTAATAAACTGCCTCAAAATACTGATGAGGAGGGAACACTTCCCACTTACTGAGATAACAGTATAACCTTGGTAACAAAAGAAGAAAAAATTATCTGATTGAAATATAGTGAATAGGACAATAGAGGTAAAAATTGGTTATAAAGATAAAAGGAAGTCACATCATTTACAACTTCTTTTTGATCATATTATAGATTTTAGATGTTAATCTAAATGCAATAGACAGACATTGAAGAATGGTGAACAAGAATTTTGAGCCAATCTAGGGGAGATGAGCATATGGAGAATGGCAGAAGTGAAATATTGAAGGACTTTTTATGCGGAGGAATTTGAACCTTGTGAAGTATTTCCACTGGAAGTTTTCCAGCATGAAATAACTACAGTGATATTTGGGAAAACTGTCCTGACATGATTGGGTGGCAAAGGGACAAAGTCTGTGGAGTTGATAACAGTCAAAAGGCTTATAAAATTGTTCAAAAACTCAGTGCAACACAAAATCACTTCTAATCTCAGCCTTTGCAGTCCTCCATCAACATGGGCCAGGGAGCAGAGAGGAAGCACAGCTGACAGCTCAAAGGAAGGTCCCTGCTGCTCTGCTCTGCTCCCATCCTGTACACCTGCAGCCTAGTAGGGACTGGAGCTTCAGAGATGGCCTGCTTGTCAAGATGAGTTCATTCAGGCCTGTGGTTCTTCAGCCCCAGTTCATTAGTCTTCTCCCAGATCTGAGCCTGTCTGTTCATCTAAGCCTTCCCTCCGGGGCCCAGGAGAGGCCACTGGGAGCCTCAGTCCTCTGGGCTCCCTGAACAGCAGTGGGCCTCATTAACAACTTTTTAATGAGGCCACAGGCTTTGACAGCTCATTAAGGCTGGTTAGTCTGCACCCCCATGGGTGAGGAAAGTGAGGCTAGAAACCAGTGACAACAGAACTCAACTTAAGAGAAGGTACATCACAGGGAGGGAGAACTAACTCCCCTTAGCAGAGACTCTGAAGTGTTTACTCTTATATCCCCAGGGTCCTTTCTAGTTCTCAGAGACTATGATTCTGCAGGTGGAGATCTGGAGGGACCAGGCCCTTAGGTGGGAGGTATTAGAACAGAGTCAAGTGATCTAGGGTTGGACCAGAGGGATTCTAGTTCTAGTGAGATTCTTGAGATCAAATGCGCTCCAGATGTTCTTGGATGCTTGTGTAAATGGAATGCTGATCTTGGAACTTTCTATGATCTTGTCTTCCATAAGCATGGACCTTGCTGTTCCTCCTACGAGTCCAAGTGCAGATTCTTTACGTGATTTTCCAAGTCCTTATAAACTATTCTTGTCCTGGGAGTTCACTGTTTGGCCCTCTTTTCTCCCCCTGTGTATTATCTGTTAGAGATGCCATCTGTTGCTGGGGTTTCAAGGAATCACCCTTGTGGAGTTGAAATGAGTACCGACTTCTATCTCCCACCAGGATTACTGCTAGGGACACTTTGGTCTCTTGGCCTTCCATCACACTGCAGACTTAAATATATACCTCATCCCCGTACTTTGTCTCCAGCCTCTTTAGAGTTCTTTCTACGACACAAACTTGATCACTGGCCATTATCATGCTTAAAATCCTCATCATTTGCCTTAATCTTCAGAATGAAGTTAATGTTCTTAGCGTGTTGTAAAATTTTCTCATACTTCCCCAGTAAGCTTGTCTTTCCAATTTTAAATTTTAACATTCTCTTATGGATTCTTCTATTATACAGAACTATTTTATTTCCTCCCCACCACTCATTTTCAGTTTTCCTCAACAATTAAAGTTTGAAAAAGCTGGTTTCAAATTCTGTGTCTCCTGCTTAACAACCAAGCAAATTCATAAAAATTACTCTAAATTTCTAGCCTTATAGTTCCAAATCTCTCATTGGGATATAATAAAATAATTCTATAACATTCATAATAATTCTTAATATATACTAATATGTAATAAAATTAAAATTGCATAAGTCAATCACTATCACTTGTAGAGGTCTATGATCTTTTCTATACTTCTCTATAATTCAATTCAAAGTGAGAGATCAGTTATGCAGAATTCTCAAGGATGTTTGCTATAATTTGCACTCGAGAAATCTACGCTCCCAGAAGAAATCACCTGCTCCCAGAAGCAGGATTAATTAAGTAACGAACATTTATTGACAAGCAAATATGAGTTACATTTTTTAAAATAATGAACGCTTCCTTGTAGGTTTTGTCATAATTTATAAAATTTAATACTTGCTTTCAAAGGAACAAGGAATTTCTTCAAGCTATTTATCAGAATTAGCATCATTTTGCTTTCAACTTATTCGTATTTGTTGGTTTTTTAAAAACAAAATTTTATTGAGGCAGTATTATATGTTTCAGTGTACACCACTGTAATTATATGTCTGTATACTCTATATCATGGTTCTTTTTACATGTCTGATTTATTCCATCACCATTCAGTTGACACCCTTTATCTGTTTCACCCACCTTAAAACCCCCTTCTTCTCTGGCAACCACCAATCTATGCCCTTTATCTAAGAGTTTATTTTTGTTTTATTTATTCATTTGTTTGATCTTTATATTCCACATATGAGTGAAATCATACAGTATTTGTCTTTATATGACTTATTTCACTTAGCATAATTCTACATAACCCATGCACTCACAATGGGAAGCTTTCATATTTTTTTAAATATAAGTAGTATTTTGTTTTTTATATACATACCACATCTTCTTTATATTTCAACTACTGTATATTATGCTGCTATGAAAACTAAGGTGCATATATCTTGTGAATTGGTGTTTTTGTATTCTTCAGATAAATACCCAAAAGTTGAATAGCTGGATCATATGGTATTTCTATTTTTAAATTTTTTATGAGTCTCCATACTGTTTTCCAAAGCAGTTGCACTAATTTACATTCCTACCAACAAGAGTTCCTTTTTCTCTATATCCTTGCCAAATACTTGTTGTTTCTTATTTTTCAGTTATTTCAGTCATTCTGACAGTATGATATGATAGCTCATTGTGGTTTTGAGTTATATTCCCTGATAATAAGAGATGATAAACATCTTTTCATGTACCCATTAACCATTTCTTCTTTGAAGAAATGTTCATTCAGGTTTTCTGTCGACTTTTTAATCAGGTTGTTTGTCTTTTTGTTGTTGAGTTGTATGAGTTCTTTATTTTGGATATTAATATTTCATCAGATGTATGATTTACAAATATCTTGTCCCATTCAGAAGGTTGCCTGTTCACTCTAATGATATTTTCTTTCACTTAGCAGAAGCTTTTTGTTTGATGTACTTGCATTTGTTTACTTTTGCTTTTGTTTCTCTTGCTGTTGGAGTCAAATCCATAAAGATATCACTAAGGGGATGTCAAAGAGCTTATCACCTATTTTTTTTTTATATAGTTCAGGTCTTACATTGTATTCACGAAATGAACAATGAAAATCACATGATCATCTGAATAATTCAGGGAAATACATATGAAAAAATCCAACATTCATTTATGATAACAACTCTCAATAAAATGGATATAGAAGGAAAGTACCTAAACATTATAAAGACCACTATGACAAGCCCACAAAAAGCATCATACTCAATGATGAAAAATCTGAAAGCTTTCCCTCTAAGATCAGGAGCAAGACAAGGATGCCCATTTTTATCATTACTATTCAGTATAGTATCAGAAGAACTAGGCAGGGAAATTAGATCAAATAACAAAGAAAAGGTATTCAAATTGGAAAGGAAGAAACAAAACTGTCACTAATTCAGATGGCATGACTTTATAAATAGATATTTCTAAAGACTCCACACACACAAAAAAAAAGTTATTAGAAATAATAAAGATAATAAGGTGGCAGTCTACAAAATCAATGCACACAAATTTGTGTTTTTATACTCAAACAATGAACTATCAGACAGAGAAATAAAGAAAATAATTCCATTTCACATCAAAAATCACATCAAAATAATAAAATATATAAGAATAGACTAAACCATGATGGTGAAAAAACTGTACACTGAAAACGATGACATTTTTGAAAGAAACTGAAAAAGAGACAAAGAAATGTAAAGCTATTTCATGTTCATGGTTGGAAGAATTAACATTGTTGAAATGGCCATATGATTTAAAGGAATATACAAAATGGATATAACCTCTTTTAAAATCCTAATAGCATTCTTCACAGAAAAAAAAATATTAAAAAATAATAAATTTTATGAGTGAAAAAAGATCCTAAATAGTCAAAGCAATCATGAGAAATAAGAACTGTAATGGAAGTATCATGTTGCCTGATTTCAAACTATACTACAAAACTATAGTAATCAAAATAGCAATGTATTGGTATAAGAACAGACACATATCAGTGGAACTGAACTGAGAACCTAGAAATAAATTCACATGTATATGAACAAATAATTTGTGATAAAGAAGTTAAGAACATAAAAGAGAGAAAGGAATGTCTTTTCAAAGGGTAATGTGAGGAAAACAGGACAGGCACATGCAAAAGAATGAGTCTAGATCACTACCCTATCTCCTATACAAAATTAACTCAAAATGGATTAAGGACTTGAATCTAAAACCTGAAACCAGATCTAGAATGTTAATCTAGACTTGAATGCAAAAATATCATATACTTTTTTTAACTGTATTTTTTTTTATTGAGGTAACAATGGTTTAACACTTCATTTTTTTTACTCCTTTGCTTTGTTTCTTTATATTTCACATGAGTGAAATCACGTTTTTAAATATTGCATAAATCTCTCTAAAATATAGAGGTGGAAGCTAAAAAGTAGGGTAAAATAATGTTTAACTCAGAGTTTAAAAAATGATTTGGGAGTAATATGAGCAAATGAAACAAAATGCAACAAACATTAAAATCAACTTAAATTAAAATCATTTGATCTATTTTGTGTTGAGCTATTCATTTGGGATCATTAAAATTACTTATAAAGTTGCCTTTATTATTTGAGTGAAAAAGATATTTGGCACAGAGTAAATATTCAATAATGGCAAAAATTATTAAATTTTTATTTATATAAGCTTTTGTCTGCAATTCTGCCTCTCTCCCTCATCACATCCTCCCATACTAACTTAATTTATACTTATTTTTCAAGATTCAGCTCTAATTCTATTCTTTGGAATACAATCCTTTGGACCACAATTCTAATCTTTGGAATATAATTCCTTGAATTATTATTCTTTCCTTTGGGACATGATTCTTCCCTTAGTTAAGGCTGAGTTCACTTGTCTTGTCAAACATAATATCTTGGCCATATTACTGCTTTAAGACACTGTAATTATATTTGATATGCAGATCTATCACTTGAGTGTTAGGACAGTCTCTTATATATGTTCATATCCCATCGCCCAGTACTCACTAGTAAAAATGTTGAAATGAATGACTAGTCCCAAATTCTATTCTCTAACAGTAACCTTTCTCCCAAGTGCAAGTTCTTGTTTCCAGCTTTCTCCACGACTTTGCAAGGTATCTGTCTCACACAATGCTCCCAAACTACAAAGTATAAAACAAACTTTTATAAAGGATGCTTAAATGTCCCTAATTAGAATAGAAACAAACACAGCAAATTTACTTTCCATTAAGCAATTTCCTACCAAAACTGTTTTTCTCAAAAGTTCCCCAACTTTTAACTCAAAAAGTCCACCAGAATAATTATCTAAAATGCCCACCCAAAACTGCAAACATGCCTACCCCTTTACCAATAAGCATATGTTGTTTGTGCAGGCTTGTTTGCATACAACGAAATAAACAATTCTTCCCAAAGTGATAAAAAATCTACTATACTGTGAAGTTGTAAACACCTTATTTCACTCACAATGCAGAGGGCACTTTTTTTAAGTGTCAGCAATCAAAGCAAGGATGATGCAACCAGGAGTCCATAGGATGGAAGAGAGGTGTGCTTGAGTGTTAGGCACCCTGCTTGGCATAAAAGTGCAGAATAGGAGTCAAGGATCAGAGTCTGTCAGGAGTATGCTGATTTGGTTAGCTGAGGGTCATATACGTATCATGAGGTCACTCTAACCCCTTACGTACTATGCCTGCATCGTAACACTATAGACTCCAGGTTGACTTTGAATAAATCACAAACTCTTCCAACCACCAAATACAGACAATTTTTTTTTTATGTTCTAACCCTCTTTTTGATTTGAGTTTTCATACTGAGTTCTGGAGTACAGTGGTGAGCAAATACTGCTGTGTAGTTAGCGCACATCCAGTAAATGGGTCAGAGAGATAGACACTTATAAAATTAAAATATCATTCAATGTACTTTACTCTGTTATAATGCTATATAGCGATCAATGACTTGATCGTTGCTGTTATATGAGCATACCAGTCTTTAACCCCTTCAGGTTGTCCCATGGCAACACACTTCACACTCATCCCGTAGTGCTGATTACCACTTCCATTTCCACTGGCCTTTTTCCTCGTTCCTCTTTTGACTCCACTTGACATTCTTTTACTTAATCAGTTAATGTTCACATCCTAAATCCTGGGGGGCAATGATGAACAAGGTACTGCTCTCTAGGTGCTCTTAGCCCCTTGCAGACAAGTTAAAAAAAAAAAAAAAAGAAAAGAAAACAGCTATAGAACAAGTGCAATTTGAAGTGCCTTTGGGTGTTGTAATTCTAAGCCATGACAAATGCTATCATAGTCAACCAGTCTCTACATCCTGCTAATTCGTCCTGGGCAAATGCTTCCATTTATGTTGTCGCCATCATTGACCTAGCCAGGGCCTTATTACTGGATTATTATTATATAAGCCTTCACATCATTCTTGGCTTCCATGCTTATTTGCCTTACTTGTCCTTTACATTCACTGTTAAGTTGTGGATTTACAGAGTCCCTGCCCTCTGGAACATTTCAGTCCATTTAAAATAATATTAACAAAGATTTCACAAAAAATATATAGTCACATAATGCTATCATTGCTATGAAGTGAAAGAACAGAATTCTCTGAGAAGTAACAATGGGAGTCCTAACAGCAAGGTGTCAGAGAATGCCCTTCTGAGGATGTAACATCAGAAAATCAGAAAGTGATACCAGAAATCTGAGCAGGAGTTAACGAGGTGAAAATCTGGAGGATAAACATTAGAAACAAACGATTAACAGCTACAAAGCTTCCAAGGCAACCTATACAATGTCATAAACCAATATTTCTTCAATAAAAAAATTGTCTTAAAGCTATACTTATCTTAAAGCTAGAATCACGATTTCTATCTTGTACTTTCTCACTAGCCCTTTCAGGAGGCAGTAGCCTCGATTCCCATATCAACCTTTGGACAGGGATTGCATTTTCACCTCATACAACTTCCTTAACAGTCACCAGCCATATTAGAAAAAAAAATTCTGTATTAAAATCTGTATTGATTGAGTTTTTTTCTTTCAGCAGTTTCCACTTTCTTCCCTCCTGAATTTTATTTATGGCAATCGCTTGCGAGGATCCCAGGCTCTGGGAACAGTACCTTAGCATCAAATGCTCTTTCCAGCCTGGCTGACTCTCAGTAAATAGGATCCCTTATTCATCGTTCAGGTAATGCGTGTAATTAATGAGTAACTACGTCGTGCATACGGCAGTTTTCTCAGAATAACAAGGGATTTTTAATTTTTTAAAAAGTTTATATCCTTTACATTATTGTTTATTCCCCATAGGTTTCCCACCACCAATTTACCCAGGAACCATCACCATAGTCTCTTCTGCTCTTTTCTCCCCAATAACGAGGGATTTTTGAAGGGTGGTTTCACTGCAAATGTGGATTGAAAACCGAATTGAAATTGGAACGAAGAAGACGGGAAGGAGAAAAACTTAAGCGAGTAGACTACCTTTTCAAAGTTTTGCTCAAAGGCAAGGAGAGAAAAGAGAGAGCAGCTGATGGGGGTGGCGTGGAAATAGATCCAAGAGGTTTTTTGTTTTGTTTTTAAGAGAAAGAAGTATCAGCATATTTGATTGTTGATGGAAGAGGTCCAGTAACGAAGTGAAAATGATGTGCCAGGAGAGGGGAGTTGTTGGTATTAGGTCGACATGTGGGCAAGAATCGATGGAATCTAGTGACCACAGTGGATAAATAGGCTCCTTAGCCCGGAGGACAGACAGTCCATCCCCAGTAACTAGAGACAGGCCAAATGGACAAGAATGCGGTGTGTGTAAGCTTTCTGGAGGGAGTGGCGGAGTGAGTGGGAGGGGGCTTGGAAGTTCTCTTTGCTTGTTTCTCAGGGCAATTCATTCGCTGGGAATGAGGGTGACAGTGCTCATAAGCAAATTTTGTTAATGTTCAATGGACACCAAAATATGTTCTCTGTTCTAGGGATGTGTTTCTATACACCTCTTATATCAAGACTTCATACTATTCAATTTCTGCATGGTCTTAATTTTTGTCCCCTAAATCTAATAACTACACAAATGTATTGAATTTTCACACCAAACTGTACATTTTATCAAGTTCTCAAGTTTATAAATCTATGTATTTAGCACGTTTGATAATATATACGTCTTCATAAATTGTGTCTCTTATCAACGTATAAACTCCATCTATTTGATTCTTAAATTAAATTTCAATTAGTTTTCTGCAATACTGAAATTTCTTTTTGCTTGCCTGGTAGCTTTTTGATCAACCCCATAGGTGTTTTTTGCAAATAGCATGTACCTGGATTTTGTTGCTTTGCCCTGTCTGATAGTCTCTGTCTTTTATTAAAAAATTCAGACTCAGCCCATGGGACAACCTGCGATGTTCAGCTTCTTCTTAATCTCCTGGGAGTCCTTGAGGCCCAGTAAATTGGTGCATGTACCTGAGAGGTATTGCAGACCCAAGGTTCAAGCTTTTTTCAAAAATCACTACTTTTAAGTCCTCATAACTAGAGGAGTTCAGCAAGATGGCATCAGAGTAAAGAGTCAGAGCCAACCTCCTCCAGACACTACAACTCAATTGCAATAAAACAAAGCCAAAACACTCTGAGGGGAAAAAACACATCACACCCTAGGAGCAAAAGTCTGGAAGAAAGTGATTGTTGGCTCTCAATATGGAACAGCTGGAACCTGAATCACCAGGGAGAGGCAGGTAGGAGTACATGGGTCTCTCTAGAAGACTTCACTACTCAAAGCCCAGGTTGAGAAACTTAAAACACCTGCCATCCTCCCACTACCCCCCCCACCCTCACCCCCAACCCCGGCCACCAGGTCTAAGACAAAAACAAAGAAATGCTTGAGCAAGCTAGAACTCAAGCACCTGCCAATAGCAGGAGAAAATACCCCAGGATAGTGATCTGTACTGGAAAAAATTAAAAAAAAAAACTCCTGAACTGTGACCCCATCAGTGGTACAATCTGTGCCCAGCTCTACATCTACTACTTAAAAACAGGCTAGAGTGGAAGTGGACCCAAGACTATGAGAAACACTAAGACCACAGAGCTGGCCTAGAGGGGGATGACTGTGGATCCCCATCACACAACTCTGGCACCCACAGCACAGAACGAAGTTTGAATTCCTGTGTTTACTGGGGGTGGTCCCTTGGTGGCCTACTGCTCCGGTCCTCCTTTATACCTACTACCCCTTGCCAGGGCCAGTCCTCAGATTACACAAACAGGTGCAAAGACAACACTCTAAAAACCTATGCGTATTACAATCCATAAAATATTAAAAATGAGGAGACATAAGACTGTACCACAAATGCTGGAAACAAAAACAAAACAAAAACAAA
>PVIJ01010636.1:8614-59223 GCA_004024925.1 Scalopus aquaticus | reverse complement strand
CAACCCGAGCCACGCCCCCCACATCGTGCCCCCTGCCCCACGGACCCCAGCCACGTCCCCTGCTTTTTCCTGTAAACTCTGCTCCAGGGGTTTCCTGCTTCACCACCGCGGTCAGACGCGCTGAGGACTCCACATGAAGGCTCTTGAGGTGTCACTGATGCGTCTGACGAGTGTCTTGAAATTCCGACTGTTCCCTTCACTTATCCGGCACCTACAGTGGCTACTAACGTCATGTGATGCTACTAAAGGACACCGATTTATTTTGCTGTGTTCTCCCCTAAAGGGAAACAATACCAAAGAATCACCCCCAGTCTGTCTGAGGGTTAGACTCATTTCATGGCTCCAGCCTTCACTGCTCCAGGGGCAGAGCTCGGCCTCAGGACCTAAGTAACCTCCCTGTACCACTTGTAAACTACACGACCCCTGGGTGGAGGCCAGAGAGCAAGTCTGTGCGTCTGGAAGATTCGAACA
Organism: Scalopus aquaticus; assembly: GCA_004024925.1. Classification (NCBI taxonomy): domain Eukaryota; kingdom Metazoa; phylum Chordata; class Mammalia; order Eulipotyphla; family Talpidae; genus Scalopus; species Scalopus aquaticus. Next base: position 58,752 of record PVIJ01010636.1, on the reverse strand, counting down.
TGAAGTCGGCGAGGGAGAGTCCGCTGATGTAATGGCGAACGGTACCGGCTCCTCGGCCGTCTTCAGTCGTGCGAGGAAATCCAAGCTGCGCAACAGACACACCTGAGGTCCCTCCACTCGGCTTCCTGGAGAAAATTAAACCTTCGTCCTCACCCTCCGAAGGCCCTGCGGGGTGCTCCGGCGAGGCAGGCCCAGAGCAGATGCACCGGGCAGTTCCATTCCCAGACTCGCAGGTAGTGAAAACTGCTTCTGTTCCCCCCAGTTTTTACTTCCTCCTCCTCCTGGACCACACCCATCCCGGGGCATCAGATCCCCCGAGCTCAGAGCAAACCGCACAGGCACAGGGACGAGAGAACCCGCAGGGCCGCCGCAGAGGCGAGGGGGTAGGCTGTCCGGGTCGCCGCTGCCCGTGAACTTGACCCCGGTCAGGGACACCTGCCTCCCAGGCCCTCGTCTGGTCTGAGCCGTCCTCCTCTCCAGCTTTGCCCCCAGGGACAACGTGCGAGCTGAGCTGCCATCGTCAGCGGCTTCTAGAACTATCTAAACTATCTGGCGGAAGCAACTGAGTCGCCATCCCCAGAGAAAACAGGCTCCAGGCCCACAGTGGGGGGAAGGGACGGGGGCGGGGAGACAGGGCAGGGTGATGGGGGCAGGTGTCGCTCAGCAGCTGCATCAGCCAGGGGTCCCCACTGCATCGAGTCAGCCTTGAACGGAGACCCCGTTTCTCAGCCTGCGGGGAGCTTTAAATAGCCATGAAAACGACATTTCAAAATAATAAAGATCCGGAGGAACGAACCAAATGGTGGTGTGAAGAGAAGCGGAAACAGCAGCGCAATTAGAGCTTTTAAAAGAGACAATTGTTGGGGGGGGGGCTCCTGTTCAGTGAATCACATGGGTTGTGGACCAGCATCGCCTCCACGAAGTAAATAAAACAGGAAAGAACGTAAAACAGAAAGCAAACGCGTGGGAGCGTGGGAGCCGGGTCCGCGGAGGCCAGCTGGCGCATGGAGGTGGGCACCGCGACCGACCGGGAAGGGGAGCGGAAGCGGAGTGTCTGTGGCCCTGGCTCTGCGGCCTGAATCCTGCTAAAGCAGAGAATCACAGCCCACAAGGGCCCCCAGGGACGCCGGCTTCTCCGCTCCGGCTCTGCCTTCGAGATGCCATCAGCCCCCCGAGATGGAACTGACAGGCCGGACCCCACCCCGCCACATCCTAATTGTCCGTTACTCACAGGCCTCCAAGAAAATGCACCGACCCTCTTCAGGGGCTACAGGCCCAGCTTCCCATGTGGGCACTGGCCCTTGGCTAGTGGAGTAGCCCTGAGGACTGTTCTTCCCAGACAGGTGCACCCCCTGGCCCAAGAGATGCCCTGCAGGCCCTTAACACTTCGTGTGCCGGTGCCCTTTCAATTTACCAGCCCCTGGGGCCGGCCATTTTCTGTGCCACCGCATGAATGGTAGAAGCATTCAATAAAACACACACAGCTCCTGAACGACTGGATATTAAAAAAACTGTACTATCACTCATAAAACACCTTACACTTTCACCAAAACAATGTGTAAAGCTTCTAGACTGAGGACAATCAAAGAAACAGCTCCTAATAGTCCAAATAAATCCCCTGTGGTGTGGAAAACCGGAGACTAGATGAACACGTATGAATACGTGAGCGGACCACAGTGTTAAGGCCATCGGGTGATGCCGACCTCACCAGGCCGTTTCACCTTGCAGGCTAGGTGATGCCTGGAGGGCACCATTTTAGAGGGGCCAGGAGGTGCCCTAAGAACAGGAGGCCGAGACGCACAGAAAGCTCAAGGGCAGCAGGCCCGAGATGAGGACATCTGGAATGGGCACCAGAGACGTGGGTGTCAGATACAGGACAGTGGCCAGGACGGCGCTGGCGGTGGGGGCCCCGGGCTGGCCGAGGCGAGGGTTTCAGTGTTCTGCTCCGAGAGGGGTCACCTCCAGAAGGACGGGCAGCCCCACTGTGCGGGCAGGTGGCGAACGTGTCTCAGAAAGCGGATGGTCAGCAGCCCCTCTGCACCACGTAAACTGACCACTCCCAGCGGGCAACGCCAAGACAACCTTGTTTCGGCAAAAAGAAGAATGTCCCAGAATTTAAAATCTGAGAGCCCAAGCGTGCAGTCAGCAGCTTCAGCTCTGAGCCTCCATCACTCTTCCAAAACAGCTTTATCTTTTTGTTTAAATTGATTAAACTTCATTTCACACTGTTGTTCATTTTTATACAGTATTTGATTTCTCCCCTCAGGTGTAGCCCCCATAAATCTCCCACCACAGCACCCAAGAACCATCACCCTGGTCCCCTGTGTGCTTTTTTTTGTTTGTTTTGACCCTTCTCCCTACCCCTCCCCTGCTGTAGGCCTCAGATCTATAGCTGCCTGCAAGGTTTGTCTTTTTTTTTTAACCCTTTCCTTGATTTCCCTATATTCCTCCTATAAGTGAAACCATCCAATATTTTTCCTTTTCCTTCTGACTTATTTCACTGAGCATGATCCCTTCCACTCCATCTGTGTTGCTGCAAATGGCACGAGTTTATCTTTTTTGACCACTGAGTAGTATTCCACTGTGCATACAGAACACGTCTTCTCGATCCACTCACCTGTTTTGGGGCATTTGGGTTGATTCCATGTCTTGGCTATTGTAGACAGTGCTGCAGTAAACACAGGAGTGCAGGTTTCCTTTCGAATTAGTGCTTTTGTGTCTTTGAGTAGATTCCCAGGCGTGGAATCTCTGGGTCACATGGCGGATCATTTGTAGTGTTCTGAGGTTCCTCCCCACAGTTTTCCACAGTGGCTGGACCAGTTTGCTTTCCCACCAGCAGGGTAAGAGGGTCCCTTTCTCTCCACATCCTTGCCAGCAATTGTCAATTTTTTTTTTATATGGGCCATTCTCACTGGTGTGAGGTGGTGTCTCAATATGGTTTTGATTTGCATTTCCCTGATTATAAGTGATGTTGAACATTTTTCCATATACCTGTTGGTCATTTGTATTTCCTCTTTAGAGAAGTGTCTTTTTAGCTCTCCTAGTCTTTTTTTAAAAAAAATATTTATTTATTCATGCATATAAGCTGGGTGTAGACCAGAGGTGTGGGGGTGATAGGATTCACCAGAGACAGAGTGGGGAGCAGAACAGGCAGATCCACTGAGACACACTGCTGAGGGGAGCAGCGGGGAAACAGGAGGGGTCTGCTGCACCCTGTGGGAAGCTCCCTGGCCGGGGATCGAACTCGTGCTGCAGTGGCTGCGGACAGCTTCATAGTGCTGAGACTTAACCCCTTGCGCCCCCAGGGAGGCCCATCTTCTGTCCATTTTTTGACTGGGTTGTTTGCTCTGTTTTTGTTGAGCTGCGTGAATGGATCAAGAAAACATGGTCAGACACACAACGGAATACTGCTAAGCAACTGAAGAGACTCGCGCCTTTTGGGGCCACGGGGTGGAGCTAGAAGGGATGATGCCCTGTGAAATAGGTCAGAAGGTGGTATGGTGTGCAGATATCCCCTCCCTGTCTGTTGGTTTGGCTTCTGTCCCTTTTGCTCTACAGAGCTCTTTAGTTTGCTGTAGTCTCAGCATTTTATCTTTTCCTTCATTTCTTTGCTTCTAGGGGTAAGCCCTCAAACCTGTTTCTGAGGTGTACGCCACAGAGCGTTTGCCCATGTTTACTTCCACGTATTTCATGGTTTCAGATCCTACGTTCAAGTCTTTTATTTGAGTCGGTTTCGTGTTGGTGTGAGGCAGAGTGTGTGGTTTCATCCTTTCGCACGCGGCGGGCCCATCTTCCCAGCGCCGTGTACTGAAGACACTTTCCTTAAAAACGCCTTTTTCTTTTCAAAGCCTCCTCCTTCATATTGGGGGGCTTCTTCATTCAGAATGACCTGGGAAGACCCCAGGTGTGAACTCACAGCAGGGGCCTGCTCCCCCCCCGCTGCTAGGAAGGACCCTTCTCTTTGACGGAGGATTTCCCCACCTCTCACAGTTCATTTTTTTCTTTCTGTGTCCAGAAAAATCTGAAAACCATGTGTTTATAATGAGCCTGTTGCTATGCAAATCTTCAAACACATCACAAACATCTTCCTCCGAGTCGGGAGGGCGCCCCAGCGGGGGCGAAGGCACACGGCAGCCTCTGCGGGACAGAAAGCTGCGAGGAAAGCCTGAGAAACAAAAGCAAAATGGAAGAAATGACGGTGGTCGCCTCGCCTGGCGGCCTTCTCACCGAGGTTGGAGAAGTAACGCTTGGGAGACTCCCCGGGAACGACGCAGTCTGCAGCCGGCAGGCGCCCTGTCGCGATCCGTCCACGCCCCAGGGCTCGGCTTGGCCGCACCTGCCTGCCCACGCCCTGGATCGTTCTGTACGGACGTCGGGGGGGCACCGTGCGGGACCCCCAGGGTGCAGCTCAACCTTGCCTTTGATCACCCCCTAAAGGCAGGTCTCAATGGTCCCCTCTTGGTGGTAGATTCTCCTACGTCAAGATCTGCCCTTCAAAACCCAAATCCAGGAGACATGAAGAGATGCAGTGAGTCGACACGGATGGCGAAATGCAGAGGTCCGCAATTTCCTAACATAAAAAATCTGCACTTGATCATTTTAACGAAGCCAATGGATCACCTTATTCAACAGTCGGCACAACCCCGTGCCCTTTCCGCTGTGTTCAGAAAACTCCACGAACCTGCAAGTTTTCAAAGGCGAGATGATCTGGGGGTGACACGCCTTTCACTCCCCGCTCCGTGCGAGTACATATGGGCTCCGCACATACTCCCGAGCTTCTGGTTATTCGGAAGGAAAAAGGAGAAGTGGCCGGCACCCACAAACGCTCGAGAACCCGCTTCACTCTCGGCCGGGAGGTGCCCACGGCCACTGGCACAGGCTGGGGCACAAGGCTGGGGCTGCAGACGGCGACTTCTCTGCTGGGCCGCCCACAACGGAAGACAGATTCTCACTTCTCACCTATGCAAAGGTTTCGCTCTGCAGGGCACCACGGAGACTCTGTTGTCAGACGCGGAAATCCAGGTGCGCTCAGCCCAGCCAAGTGCGTCCTACCTGGGACGCCCAGTGACCTGGGTAACCTCGGAACCCAGCTGAGTCAGCTTGGCAAGATGAGCGTGGCCGGGCCCCGGGGCCGCTCCTGGGCCTGCCTGCTGCCTCTGAGCTCCTCGGCCCTGCAGCTGCGGAGCTGTGTCCGTCTTCCCTTCCAGCCCCAGGTGCTCCCAAGACCCCCGGGAAGCTTGGCTCCCCCCGTGGCCAGCAGCACTTGAGCTCTGCTCACCCACTGGTCTCTAACACCAGGCCCAGAGACCGTGAACACTTAAACCTGTGATTCTGTCCCGAAGAGGTCTCCTTTCCACACCCATCCACGTGGGTGCCCACAGAATCACACCGGGTCTCGTGGTTGGCTTCCTTCCCAAGCACTGCAGCCCTTTTTCTTTTCTCTTACCTTCTATCAGTATTCCTTTCCTGATTTGTGACACATTTTTCTCTCTTGTTTTTCTACTTCCCCAACTTGAATCTTATTTTTTTGCATAGAACTGGGGTGCAGGCCAGAGGTGCAAAGGGTGAGAGGATTTGCCAGAGACAGAGTGGGGAGGAGAACAGGTGGATCCACTGAAATCCACTGCTGAGGGGAGCAGCGGGGAGACAGGAGGGGTCTGCTGTGCCACGTGGGTCAGCTCCCTGGCCGGCGATCAAACTTAGGCCTCAGCGGTGATAGCCTGAGACACAACCCCTAGGCCGCCAGGGAGGCCCCAGCTTTAGTCTTTGCTTTGCTATGACACCCCTTGTCCTATTCCAGTTTTAGGACCCCTTGGGGCAACACAAATTCCTGCAATGCTGAACACAAACACACACACACACAGACATTCCTTGTGTGAACCCAGCTCCTAACTTCAGATTTTACCTGAAATCTACACAGTTTAGTTTCCACTTCAAGTCTAAAATGTCTTCCAAAGCGTCAAACTATTTTCTAGGTTAGTTTTTCTGGTCAAACGACAACAACAGTGATCATGTTGGAAAACACTTCAAGCCACCTCATCCATTTGCACAAACCAAGCTAATGGAGGAGAAAACAATTCAAAGACAATGGGAAGAAATCCTTCCGGCCTCCAGACTCATCACCCGCTCCCCGAAACCTCTTATTCTATACTTCAGGTTCTGAAATTTAAACACTTTTGGTTTCAGCTTATACATGCAAATATATACAGTCAAATAATGCAGCCTTAAGTTCATTGTTGATTTACCTGGAAAATGGAAAACTCTAGAGAGTTTTAGAGGTCAACCTCTGGCCAGTCTTGATGAAGCAGAACCCCAAGGAAACTGCTTATCGTCACCAACACAGCTTCCCGGCCCCGCCCCGACATTCTGAAGAGTCACACAGCCAGGCAGCCCTGGAATCTGCATTCCCAAAAACACTCCTGTGATCTCGACACAGCAGACCCTGTCCAGCGACACCTGCCCACGTGGGGTCTCCTCTCCAGACAGACCTGCCCAGTCATCTGCGCTGGTCTCTGCTCGCCTGCCAGGCCCACGTCTCCGTGGCTTTTGAGAAAGTGTGTTCTTGCACGGAGCCAACTCCTAAGTCAGTGCCCCGGCTAAGAGAAGCCCCTCCCCACAGACAAGCCTTCAAACACCCAAAGCTGCTGCGCCCTTTCTGGTCTTCTCTCCCCGAGCCTCATTAGCCCTTCGCTTTCTAGTCCCTCAGCTCCTGCAACAGCGGACCTTCGGGATGAGTCCGTGGGGAGCAGCTCTGCGCCTCACGGGCTGCTCCCCACAGACGGGGCCTGTCAATGCGCGTCACCCAGGGCCACTCACGCCCGCGCAGCCTGGCCCGGGGACAGCCGCCAGCCCACCACGTTAACTGACGCTGAGGTCCCGGCGGAACTTGTCCCGTCGTGAGGAGAGCAGAACGTCTCGCAGAGAAAGGACTTAGGTGAGTGAAGTGACCTGAAAACAGCACGTGAGGATAAACAACTAAGGATTTCAAATAAGTAACATCTCGCGGCCTGTGTGTGCAGAAACACCACCAACTTAGTAAGAGAGTTTGATGTAAGGGAGACGATGTCAACTGCACATGCGAGTACCTGGGACATGCTTGCTATGCAAATTGAAAACCTGCAAAACTGCAGGCGTGAGAATGGAGTCGAACGCGGTTCTTTCTCAGCATGCCACGGGCCCGGCTTCCCGAGGACTCTGAAGCCAGCGCCCGAATAAAAGGCACAAAGTGGAGGCTTCCCGAGGTCCCTCGGCCACTGCACACACCCGCAGGTGAACATCAGAAATACCAGCACAACACAGGCACCGGTTATGAGCAGAGACAGACGTCGGGGCTGACGGAGGCCCCGCACAGCACTCCAGGCGAGGGGGGTCGCTGCAAGGACCTCAGGTGCCACCTCCAAGGTGGGGTCGCCAAGGAGCAGGATGCACCCAAGGCCAGCACCTCTACCCCCAGCCTCCGCTCCTCCATCTAAGCGCCAAGAGCTCAGACGCTGGCCCTGTCGCCGCTGCCCGCAGCTCTGCGGCCGCCCAGATGCTTGTCAGACCTCGGATCCCAAACCTCAAGGCAACTGTGTTTGAGGCCATTTTGAGGGAAGGAGCTCGCAGGCCAGCACGGCCGGCTGGAATACGCTCTGGACACCTGTTAGGTCACCTCCTCCACCTCGCCCTTCTACCTGCCAACTCGGCTCACTCCTGGCCCTTCCACCAGCACAGGGGACCCCCGGGGTGAGCTACGTGGACTCAGACAGAAATTCTAAAGTTGCAGAGCAACCAGGACACAATCCCCACCGACACATGTGTGTACACATACAACACCCCGCACACACCACACAGACACACAGGCACACAGAGCACACGCCGCCCACCAGACCAGCTCTCCTTCTCCTGAAGCAGCCACCCACCTGCAGGGACCAGCACCCACCTGGTGGCCTCCTGCTGAAGCCAGGACACATTTGGGACATAGAACATGACTCCGAAGAAAAGCAGAGGCTCGTTAGCGAATTTGTCCAGATGTTTCTTCAGCGGCTTCTCCAGCTCCACCCATCGCGCCTGCTGGCTCTTGCTGAGAAACCAAAGGCCGAAGTAGTGCGTCTAGAAGAAAGGGGACAACAGCGTCAACTGGGTTCCCAGGGGCACGGACTCAGCGCCCTCGCAGCCGGCCCACACGCGCCCGCCGACCCCGCTGACGCAGGACAAACGGGAGGATGCCAGACACCTGCCCAGCGCAGCCAGCGCGGAGGCGCGTCACCCCCCAGCCCCCCGTCCACATGCAGCGGCTACCGACGCCGGAGGGGACTCACGGGGGGTGGGGGGCAGAGCCGACACCCCTCGACGGCGAGCTTTCCCGTGCCTTCCGCAGCTGCGCCCCGCCACGGGGAACAGCTGGCAAAGCAGTCCTCGCACCTGCTGCAAAGCCCCCCGCCAGGCACGGCCCTGTGGGGCGCCCACCCGGGGCCAGATTGTCGCAGAAAATGGCTTCGCTGCCTGAGCTCAGCAAAGCACTTGAAACCACATCAGCGTCCGCCACTTTATTATACATGAACTGCGGCAAACCTCCCGCACTTCGGGCTTGGAGAGAGGAAGGACCCCCCTCGGCACAGCTGCCACGGGGGTCCCTGGTGGCTGCTCTTGGCAGATTACGGTGGGATTTGAGAGATGAAAGCGAGAGTCTCACCCTTGGACTCGAAACCTCACCAGTTTAGTTTTGAACATGCTAAATGATTAAAACAGGTACTTTTCTGCCTCCAATCCTGTCTTTACATTAATTCATGCTAGGATTTCAGGATTAGCACAACAATCACCAAAAAACAGATCACTGCTTTTGAAGCATTCTTGCACATTTCAATTACAGTCTAGGATGGCTTACAGCACACCTGGAAATCTGCCTTCAAAAGCATGTTCTCATGACAGTGTTTCGTTTCCAAAGGCACTCGATCTGTGCCCGTGTCCCCCCAGCTGGCCAGCCCCTCGGCGGTAGCTGCGTCAGCCCCCGCCACGACCCCCCAAACCCTCATAAGGTTTCTCTCTGGTTTGAGCAAACCAGACATGCTCTTGCCTACGTCAAATTACAGACCCAGATACTCCGGAGGCTGCTCCTCAACGGCAACACCGGGCGGCACCAGGGGAGCAACGCTAGGCAGCTTTCCCCCACGGCACTCTGAAGGGCAAGCTCACGCCAAAATCCACGCAGCTCTCAGGCACAGAACGCAGCAGTCTGTCTGTCCGCGCGGACAGCCGGCTGAGTGAGCCCGAGCCCGCTTGTGGCTTCTCTGTGACTGATGATTAGGGAACGAAATGTGGCTCGAGAGAAGGCGGCCTGCGAGTCAGCCAGTCTCCCAACTTTGCTACTCACTGTTTCATGCCCTCCTCCGCCTCCTTCGCCGCCTCCTCCTCCTCACCATCAACATTATCAGCACCGCCGTTCTCAGCAGCAGCAGCAGCAGCAGCTCCCCCACTTCATCACCATCCTCATCACCACCATCCTCATCACCACCCTCCTCTTCATCACCACCATGTTCGTCACCACCATCCTCTCCATCACCAGCATCTTCATCACATTCATCCTCATCACCACCATTATCTTCATCACCACATCCTCTTCCTCACTGCCCTCTTCATCACCACCATCTTCGTCACCACCATCCTGTCCATCACCATCCTCTCCATCACCAGCATCTCCATCACCACCATCCTCATCACCACCATCATCCTCATCACCATCCTCTTCATCACCACCATCCTCTCCATCACCATCATCCTCAATCACCACCACCCTTTCCATCACCACCATCTTCGTCACCACCCTCCTCTTCGTCACCATCCTCTTCATCACCAGCATCCTCACCACATTCATCCTCATCACCACCATCATCCTCACCACCACCCTCATCATCACCACCACCATCCTCATCACCACCATCCTCACCATCACCATCTTCATCACCACCATCCTCTCCATCACCACCATCCTCATCACCACCATCATCCTCACCACCATCCTCTCCATCACCAGCATCTTCATCACCACCCTCCTCTTCGTCACCATCCTCTCCATCACCACCATCCTCATCACCATCCTCTCCATCACCATCATCCTCAATCACCACCATCCTCATCACCATCCTCAATCACCACCATCCTCATCACCATCCTCACCACCACCATCGTCCTCATCACCACCCTCCTCACCATCACCACCTTCATCACCACCATTATCTGCATCACCATCACCATCTTCATCACCATCACTTCGTCACCTCCATCACCACCATCCTCATCACCACCCCCATCACCATCATCACAGGGAAGCCAGAGCGGGCCAGGTTCAACGATCTTTTCCATCAGCACTATTGAGCCGTAGGATTAGAACCATAAAACTAGAACCACAGAATTAGAAATAAATGAGAAAAAGCAGACAAAAGTGGAAGCTGCCAGGCCTACACAAAACATGAAAGTCTAAAGGATAAAGGAAAAGGAATCCCAGAGCAGTGCCTCCCTGAGATTTTTTTTTGCAACATTATTGCCCATGGAACACAGGACCCGGCTCAGAGCTTGTCCTCGGGGACCTATGATGTAGGCCCACCTAAAATGAGGTGCCTGAAGGGCCAAGAGCCATCCTGCACGGTTCCGATGAAACAGGGCGGACAGGCACAACTGCCCAGGCTCTGGGGCAAGAGCCACCAAAAAGCCCCAAAAGGCCAAAAGGTGAAAACCAACCAAGGCCAGCGCCTGCTGAGAGGGCAGCGCACAATTGCAGGGGCCTCAGGCTGCAGGAGCAACAACAGCAAAGATGTTTATTTTACAAACAGGGGAGACAAAGAGCTTACTGCATCCACCAGGGGCCGGCTATCTCACCCAGAAAGCATCAGCAATGGTCGCCACTGGTCACCAGGAGTGCCGGGCAGCACTGGCCAGTAGCGGCGATGTTTATTTTACAAACAGGGGAGACAAAGAGCTTACTGCATCCACCAGGGGCCGGCTATCTCACCCAGAAAGCATCAGCAATGGTCGCCACTGGTCACCAGGAGTGCCGGGCAGCACTGGCCAGTAGCGACGGCCACTACTGATTTCTCACCAACAAACAGCTCTTTGAGACACCAGGCCCAGGGCCTTTGTGCTCCTTTCAGGCCTCCGGTCCTGTCTCTGACAGGGTGTTCCGCCTTCTTTTCCCTCCTTGGAGGGCGGCTGCTGGATGCTTCTTTTTCCCTCTGGAGGCCAGGCACGGGGTCGTCGCCATCTTTCTTTGGCGTCTGGAACCGTCTTCTGTCTTCTTCAGGAAGTTGGCGTCGTCGCCGTTGTCATCTTCTGGGGGCTTCTCTCTCAGGGGGCCTCCTCTCCCTCTTCTCTCTCCACCCTGCTCTCTGCTCTCTTCTCCCTTCTCTCTCTTCTGCTTCTCCCCACCTCCCTCTGATCCTGGCTTGTATTATATTCTGAGTTCCCCTCCCGTAAGTCTGATTGGCACCACTGACTTGTGGGGAGAAGTGGGTGCAGGAAACACACTTGCTACATAAAAGGGCAACAACAGACTTGTGTGGAGTAGCAGAGTGAAAGAATTACACCACTCGGGCCAGCTCCCTCGGCTGAGCGAGCGGCCTGGTAACACCGGTCTCCCCTCGCACAGTGCCGAGGGGTGAGCCACGCAGCCCAGGCCCCGGAGCAGCCTGCAAGGTGAGCAGGAGTGTGCCACGGAAGAGCTGGGTTGGCTGGAAAGAGCCTTCGCAAGCGTGGGGGAGGGAGAGCAGACGCACACGCGCTCGGGGCGATCGGCCGCCTCCCCTGAAAGCAGTCTCCACTCTGGGCGCAGACCACTCCAGTCAGGACGTTTACTCAAATGCCCAAAGTTCAGATCACAAACGGCCTCGATAACTGGAAATTCAATCAGCCTGTTTGAAAAAAATTCCATTTTTACTGATCTTACCTTTATCTAAAAGGTTGGTGCTTTTTTGTTGTTTGTTTGTTTTCAAGATTTGTTTATTTATGCATACAAGCTGGGGTGCAGGCCAGGTGTGGGGGATGAGAGGATTACCCAGAGACAGAGTGGGGAGCAGAACAGGCGGATCGACTGAAGTACACTGCTGGGGGGAGCAGCGGGCGAGGCAGGAGAGGTCTGCTGCGCCATGTGGGAAGCTCCCCGGCCGGGGATCGAACTCGTGCTGCAGTGGCTGCTGATAGCTTCATAGTGCTGCACTTACCCCATTGCACCACCAGGGAGGCGCTTGACTTGCAATTTAAACCCCAGCTAAATTCTGGAAGCTGAGCCTCACGCTGCACACTGTCAACAATGTGGCTGCAAACCGAAGCACCGTCCCCCACCACCAACGGCCTCTGCACTGCAAGCAAAAGCCTGGACTTTTGCTAGACAGCTCATCTCTGAGGCTCCACGTGCCAGCCAGGTGAGCTGATGCGCAGAACACTCTGGGGCACTAGAAATCCCCACTCCTCCCCGTTTCTCTAGTCTTCCCGAGGATGTGACTCTGGTATCCTGGGCTGGGCAATGACGAAAGGAAGACAGAGGGCAGGTTCTGGGAGAGAGGCACAGCCCTGAACCGACGGCCAGAGGGCAGTGAGAAACAGCATAGAGAATGCACCTCCCCTGGCCGCTTTGGTTTGGAGCTTTGCATTTTAATTGAAGACTCGTGGTGGGTGCGTGCAGGCACGGAAAAGCACACCCGTTTCTTCAGGGGCAGGCTGGGGAGTGGATTCCTTAATGTCAAAGTCAGATCCCTCCTTTGGAGTCATGAAAAGGCGCTGGGGGATAAAGGCCTTTCAGAACGGTCAGGGGCGTTCTGGAGTCCTCGGTCCATTTCCTTGCAGCTAAGGGGCTACCCTCGCCCCAGCCCCCGCTGGCTGTCGGGAGGCAAGGGGCCTTGCAGGGGCTGCTTTATCCGCTTCGTGATGGATGGCACAGCTTTCTTGCGGCTTGTAAGCGTTAGACGTGGTCGGGCAATTATTAGGAATTAAATCCATGATCTTATCTCAAGTATTTAGAAGACTTAATCGTCAAGAAGCGAATGTTTAAAATATCTTGCACGAGGCTGTCACAGACGGCCTCTCTCACCAACGTTTCAGCTGTCCATTAAGAAACAGTATCAGGGCCTCCCTGGTGTGCAACGGGTTAAGCGCAGCACTATGAAGCTGTCCGCAGCCACTGCAGCATGAGTTCGATCCCCAGCCAGGGAGCTGACCCACAGGGCGCAGCAGACCTCTCCTGTCTCCCCGCTGCTCCCCTCAGCAGTGGATTTCAGTAGATCCGCCTGTTCTGCTCCCCACTCTGTCTCTGGGGAATCCTCTCACCACCCCACACCTCTGGCCTACACCCCAGCTTGTATGCATAAATAAATAAATGTTTTAAACAAAAGAAACAGTGTCGGAGGTGGCCATACAAGGCCCAGAGCTGCTCGAGCACGAAAAGGCCCACTGAGGCAGGGAAACAGGCAAGAAAGGACTCGGGCAGCTGCTGCACAGCGCTGCCACATCACACGCAGGGCTCTGCCTGCTAACAGCAGCCCCGGCAGGTCTGGATTTCCAGAAAGAACGAGGGCACCACCTTCACTACCTGGCAGTCTTTTCGTGAGAGTACCCGAAGAGCAACCGCGGTAACACTGACCCAAGAGCAGGTCTCGGAGCCGGGAAATCTCTCCTCTGCGGCCTCACTACTCCCTCCAAATACACAAAAGCAGGAAGACGTGGGAGAGAATCTCACTGCAATCTCTGTGCCGTAGGTGCTAGGCCACGCACACCCTTACTGAGCCAAGAGGATTTCACATTCTCTCTCTCCAAAGGCAAGAGGCAAATCAGCATCCAAAGACCAGAACCCTCCCAGCATTCTGCCCTTCAATCATTTCGTGATCAGTGTTGATTCTTTTAACCCTCTGCAAATATAAACAAATATGGGTGTGGTCCAGCAGCTATAAAACAGCGAATTGCACTGATCTCTGACAGAACCAGAGAAAGGGTGCTCCTTAATGCTCCCATAAATGCACCCCAGTCACCTACCCCAAAAAGATCAGCATAAAATCAAGCACAGAAAATGCCTTAATGTAAGTCAGCTTTTCTTTGATGAGGAGCGATGCATGTAAAGATTCATATCTTTATAACTACTGGCCGCTACGGCAACAGCACAAGGGAGGACATTTCTACCACAGGTAGCAGCTCTGGGTAAATCAGTTTTGAGTAAAGACGGAAATAGAAACTTGCAAAAGAAAAGGGGAATTAAGTTAGGAGATAACCACCCACCCTATGAAGGGGTTATAGGATTTATTTTCAGGTCACTTTAAAAACCAGGACTCAAAACTCTCACCTTAGGCTCAAGAGGAATCAAATTCACCACTCTGAAGAGCTCAGCCGGGAGCAGCCACCAGGGAGCCTCGCCGGCCTGTTGCTCTCGGCTTTATTCATTTTTTTTTTTAACAGTAAAAGGAGGATCAAAATTAGCTCTAAACGAAAAGAATCAATGATGTAAAAATACATAAATTAAAAATAAAATATTAAAACAAATAATAAAAAGTAAACTAATCACACAAAAATACTCTCTAAAGGGAAGTCATCCCTGCATACTTTGGATTTTATTGGAATTCTTCACACATTATTATTGATACCTTGGCCCCTGCAGCTACACTTCAAAGGCACACAAAAGTCAAATTAATTTTAATAAATGTTCCTTAAAATGATATATTCAGCACATTGTGCTTTCAACATGTAACCAATGTGTGAGTGACTACAGAGTCAATTTAACCCTTTTTCCAGTAAGTTCTCACAATCTGACACGGATGTAACACCGTCCTGTCCTGCGCGGCCTCACAGAAACGCCGCCCCACCGCCCCCGAGGCCAGGGACCACATGCAGGACGGCACAACCTCCGATCGGTAATGACCGTCCAAGGCGCGGACAACCTTTGCTTCCGGCTCGCTGGAGCACAGACTGCAGCAATTAAAGCAAATGGCGCACGCAGACAATTACAGGGTGAAGCCTGGTCTCCGGGGGCTGCAGGTGAGTCAGGGCAGCATACAGGTGTGTGTGGGGGGGGGCATCTCCGTGCCCCAGGCCCACCAGTCCAGACTCTGAAAACACGCACGCTCGCGTGTGGGCTTGTCACAGTCTCTTCTCCTGAGTGTCTAAGGTGGAGGACCAGAGCTGCCGCGTGTGGAAGGACCGGCCCGGAGGGGCTCTGCTCTTGAGGGGCACCCCGACTGTCTTTGGCTGGACCCCGGCTTTGCGCACAGCGAGTCTCACAGAAGACGGAGACAGAGGGGCCGTCGGGAACCTTCGGAGCAGCAAAGCGACATCCCCGCACAAGCCCCCCAGCCCCAACCGCCTGGGCGCTCAGCTCACTCGAAACGCTTTTCCCTCGCCTGTGCCTCCCCGAGGAAGAACACAGAGAAGGAGCCAAACCAGAAAGGAAGCAGCTGCGCCCGCCGGGCGTGGGAGTTCGCTCTCCGCTGGGCGGTCTGAAAGCCAAACACCAGCCTCCCCCTTGCTGATTTAGAGAGAGAAGAATGATGGGCGGAGACTCCCTTCCATCTCCCCCAAACCACCTGGCCCTGCTGCAACCAAAGGGAGGCCCCAGTTCCAAGCCAGCTTGTGTGGGGCCCTGTCTCTCCCCCCAGGGCCCGGGGTGTGGGGGGGGTCCGCTCAAGGTCAGAGGAGCAAGGTCGGCAAACGGGACCCCGGCACACAGCAGGGGCTGAAGAGCAGGGGAGAGGGGGTGCAAGCCGGGGGCGCTCCCGCTCCCCGCACGCGGGTGCACTCACCTCCCGCAGCTCCAGCCGCTGGGCTACGGCCTCCAGGCACTCCTGCCCCGTGCTCTCCACCGACAGCGTGCACTCGATGACGTTGCTGTCCAGCAGGCGGATGCGGGTGACGAAGCAGTTCTTGCTCAGGACGTTGTAGCGCCGGGTGCGGCGGAGCTTCAGGCCGAAAGGCATGTTGCCGCGGGCGCGGGGCGCGGCGCCCCTCTGCTGGTGCCCTGGTCCCCGAGCTGGCCTCAGCAGTGCCGGGACGGGGTGACCACACGACCGCCCGCGCTCCTCCAGGAGCGGGAGTCAGCATCCATGCCGGGGTGGCGCGCTGCGGGGTCACTGCAAGGGGAAAGCGGAGCAAGGTCATTCCAAGGTCACTGGCTGCAGGGGGCGCTGTGGGGGCGCGGGGACGTGGACACGCAGGCCCACAGCGTGGCCCGCGGGTCTGGGTGGAGTCCACGCACTTCCCCTTCATCTTTGCAGTGAAACGATAAAATCCACTTGACGGCTAGAACGTGAGGTCCAGAGAGGCCCTGGGAACTCACCCACTGCAAACGCAAGGCCACGTGGTGCCCGCGGCAACACTGCCCAGGTCACGCATCGCTCTGCAAGGCCCCTTCTGCCAGGAGCAGGAGGGGCGGGATCTCAGCGCTTACCATTTTAACTGTGAAATAATTCTCATTTCAACATAATGAACCACCCCCGGGGTAGATGCTGTGACCCCTGCTTTACAGATGGGAAAAGCGGGGCTCGATGATTCAAGGGAACCCCCTCACCCTGGACTGAGTCTCACTCCGCCTCACTCTGTGACACAGTCTCTTTCCTCCACGGCCATCACTTGCTTCTATTTCTATGTTTGTTTTTATTACTTAATGTTCTTATTAATTTGGAGTGGATTCAGCATGGAGGGAATACACATTTAACACGGTCAGCTGCTCTCTCCTTTTTCAAAAGGATTTTAAATATATGAACTCTCAAAGGCACTAAAATCACAACTCCTGTCCTTTTTATACCAAATACTTAGACGCAGTACCATCACCGGGTTCTTTTAAGAAACGCTTGGTGCAAAAGCCTGGAAGCCAAGTGACAGGTAACTTCACTTATGAACAACAAGATTTACTGGCCCCAAAGTCCCCCAAATGCCAGCGATGGCTTCACTGCCGTGCAGAACGCGGGATGTAACAGCAAAATCGGCCAAAAGGTATAAAAGTAAGTTCATTGCCCCTTCTAAGAAGAGAGATGCAGGTTAGACCACAGTGAGATAACCCCTCTCTTGTGAGACCCCAGCAAGTGCTGGAGAAGGGGTGCGGGGGGCGGGAGCGGTGGAGGGCGGGGAAGGAGCGGCTTCATGTCGGCGGCAGCGTGAACAGGAAGTGATCTGGATTTGTATTAAAAATACAAAAAACATGGGGCCTCCCTGGTGGCGCAGGGGTTGTCTCAGCACTATGAAGCTATCACCGGCCCTGCAGCACAAGTTCGATCCCCGGCCAGGGAGCTTCCCACAGGGCGCAGCAGACCCCTCCTGTCTCCCCGCTGCTCCCCTCAGCAGTGGATTTCAGTGGATCCGCCTGTTCTGCTCCCCACTCTGTCTCTGGGGAGTCCTCTCACCCCCGCACCTCTGGCCTGCACCCCAGTTCTTGTGTGCATAAATAAATAAATCTGTAAACAAAAGAAACCAAAAATGGAAATAGGTATGACCCAGCCACCCCCCACAAGGCGTCGGCCCACAGAATAGAAACCCCAGAAACGCAGGTGCCACCAGGTTCACCGCGGCATCACTTACATCAGCTGGGACCCGGTGGCACCTAAATGCCCGTCGGTGGGCGACTGGACACCAAAACATTGCACAGCCACACCAGGGAGCGCGAAAGGACCGGGAGAAAGGGGGAAGCAGCCGCTTTCAACAGAATGAACGTCCGTGCTGCAGTGACACTTAAAACACAGCAGACAATTCGATCATGTCAAACACCAGCAAAAGTCAGTGACGGAAATAAACATCCTGAGGGCTCCAGGCTAAGGGGTGGGGTGGAAAGGAGAAGGGTCCTGGGGGAGGGGGGCTGGGGAGAAGAGACATACGTCCCCCTTCACCAGGGCCGGCAAAGCTCCGGCCAGCAGGCTGGTCACCCGTGTCCCCGCAGAAGCCAGTGTCCCGCCTCCTTCTCGCTGAGCTGAGGCCCACCTGCCCACCTCCTGCCCACAGGCGCATCTACCCCTCCGAGCCAGGCGGTGCAGAGCTGCCTCCCTCTCCCAAAGCACCCGCTGAGCCCCTGCCTTTGCCCGGAGGAACAGGAAAACCTGCTCGGCGGGATTCTTGACTTAATAAATAAAATGGTTTAAGTATCTGGAACCACTCCCTGTCAGAACCTCAAGCCTCCCCGGGGCTGTTGGGGAGAACCCTCAGCAAAGCAGAACTCTCTCCCCACGCACGGTGAGCCCCCCATGCTGCCAGTAGCAGGGTCCCCATGCCCCAGCCACACCCCAACACCGCCCTCCGTACAGGCATCCCCCACTCCTACAGTGCCCGAGGGACCGCCCCCCATGCCCCCTAACTCTTCCCCATGCCACCCTCTGCGCCCCCACACACATTCCCTGACCACAGCCCCCCACGCCGCCCCAGCGCACCACGCCAGGCCAGTCGGGGTGTCTCGGTGGCTGAGAACACACAGCGCGCGGCGCTGGCCTGGAAAGTGCCATTCTGAATCCCTGTGTGTTGGCCGAGGGGCCTGCTTGCTGCTGGCCTGAGAGGCGAGGGGCAGCGTGTGGCGGGAGCCCCCATGAGGACGAGCGCCCGGGGGCACCGCTCTCGGGGCCCAGGCCCAAGCCAGGCAGGGAGCCTGGAACGGAACTGCCGCACGGGGGCCCCTCCCTGCAGGCCCCCGCTCCGCCCCCAGGACCAGATGGAAACCAACAGCAAAGTGCTCAACAACAGCCAGAAACAGAGGAAACACCCCACAGAAGCACGTCACCCCCTAGGATGAGTGTACATCTCACGTGCATACCCCCAAACTCTCGCTTTCTAGTTCAGCCACTTCTGAATTGTTCTAGGAGTTTCCAGCTGCCTTACAGGATTTCTGCATACGGAGGAACACGGAGCACATCCGCTCCTGAGCGGGGCGTTTCAGGAGCAGCTCCCAGAAAATCTCCCACGTTTACGTGGGTGTGAACACCTCCAAAGTCTTGCATCGGGCAAACTCACCAGACAAGGACGGTGTCAACCAAAAAGATGTGAGAAAACAGGCCCAGTCCCTGAAAAAGTCAATTAACTGAAACAGACTAAAGAAGAGGGCTGGGGGGAAAGAAGACATTTGGGAGTTAAAAAACAAAGGCCACAAAAAGCAAACAAAAGGTAAAAACAAAGAGCCACATGTGGATGTCAATTAAATCGGGGTTTGAAAAAGAACCAGCTGTGAAAGAGACAGGTAGGGGAGCGGGACCAGGAACCAGATGTGGGGGGTCCTTCCCCCGCTTTCTGGCGGTGGGGCGGGGTGGGTGGGAGAACAGCCCGATGCCTGCAACTTCCAGCCGGGTAAGGCGACTCCCGTCAGCTCGTCTCGCGCGTCCACACGGGCGGGGCGGGGCTGTCCCGGCCCTGACTGTCCCTTCTCTGTACCCCTAAGCATCTTGATAACCAAAACTTTTCACAATCGTCATTTTCATACCGAAAAGATTGTCTTTTCAGGAAAAAAAAGCAGCAAGCTTCCGCGCAGGCCCAAAGCAGGTCCTCACCTGGCCTCTCTTTCACAGACTTCTGGGACCCTCCCCATCAGCACCTCACCCCAGTCACCCCTCATTTCCACAGACGAAAGATGGCGGGAGCTCATTTTGCTTCTGCCCCTCCAACCTGGAGTCCCGCTTTGCCCCGCTCAACACATCCTTGTCCTCGATGGCAAGCTGGGCTAGGCATTCACCCCAGAACTCACTGAGCTTCGGGGAGCGCTCGCAGGTGCTTACTGACGACATACCTTCGGGAAGGGGTCCCTCTAGCACCCCAGACAGAGCAGACACCGGCCTGAACCCACGGGTTTGGGGGAGCTCTCTGTCCCTCTCGGCTTTTACACTTTATCATAGTCTGTGAATTAATCATCCACCACGTTTAAGCCGAAGGGCCCACAGTTCACCTTCTACCCCCCCAACACAGGCACCCACCATACACACAGCCCAGCTGCCTCAGTTTACCTCCCATGCCTCTGGTCTGTCCGTGATCAACAGGGCAAGTGTTGTATTACCCGGCCGTATGGTAGGGGTGATGTGAGCCCCCCTCCCTGACCCGCACCCCAGCTACACAGTGGCTCCCTGCGGCCTTCTCCCTCTCCCCACGTGTTTCTCTGGGCCCACCATGTTTGTCACAACAGCAGTTAAACCACAACTCACTGCCAGGTTCTCACAGAAGAGTGTGACGGCATCTCAGTTTTTCCTGATGAAGCTTGTTTGTCAAGAGACAAAATTAGGGCATCATCATTTTAGCTCCTGGACGGTTTTAACGGAAAGTGTCCTTTAGAAATTCAACACACTTTTACATTTCACCTTAACGTGCAGTGCTAGGACCAACTCTTCTAGAAGATGCCCGGCAAATAACATCCACTCAGCGGCTACAAATGACAGGTTTTGTTAACAAAGATGGTAAACGAATAATGCCCACGCTTGCTTTTTTCCTAGATTAACGGTAATTTACTTTAATAGCGAAACAGAATCTGTTCATCCTCGATCTCTGAGGTGCATCTCAGGAGAAGGGCACGCTGGACGGGCAGGTCACCGCCAGCCCGTTCTCGACCGGGTTCCCTGGAGCAGCAGCGAGGGGAACGGCAGGAACAGCACTGACGCCCCAACCTTCTCGCTCCCGCTGGTCTCTGTAGAGCAGGAAGGTAGGGGGGGAACGCCCCGACTTGCCAGCAGGAGCCGGGTCTCCTAGGGAGCAGGTTCTAAGGTCTGAATCTCCCCCGGGGCACGGAGCCTTTGTGCAGGAAGCGGCTGTATCGAGAGGCCTGGCCTGACCGCCAGGGGTCTGAGCCCATCTCAGCCTCAGTTTCCCACCTCCAGGGCGGCGCTACACCTGCTGGGGCGCGCGCCTGTCCCCGCGGGCTCACAGGAGGGGCTTCTCTGCACCAGCGCTTTGGGGACCCCAGCTCCTATAGGGGAGCTGTACAGCTGGCAGGAGGCGAAATGAGGGTCTGTCGCTACAATGAAAGAATGAACGAGTCCCGAGGAGCTGAACTGTGACTCCGGGGTAGGCAGGGGCCTGAGGCCGAGCTCAGAGCACCGGGGACCTTGGGAGGTCTGACTTTAGGGGGGCTCCACAGTGGAGAGCAGGGCCAACTCATGGATGCTCTCTGGATCCCGATTTTACAACAGCCCCAGCCCTATCCCCCCTTTCCACTTTAACCATGGTCTTGCTGGGGTGGGAGGGAGGTTTCATCCTGTGAAAGTTCTTCGCAAAAACAACAATGGAACCACCTATGTGATAAAGAATATTCTCGCACACCCATGACCGGCCAAAGCAATGTGTTGGGCTATTTGCTGTGTAAACATCACACTTGAAAGGCCTTTGACAGAGCAGGCCGCAGAGAGGAGACGCACGGAAGCGCGTTCTAGGCTCTGAGACCCCTGCACCCGGCTGCACTTTCTGGAATGGCTCCACGGCACCTCTCCGCTGCGGGCTGCAGTACCCAGGACTCTCTCCCCAACGTGTCAACGGCAACAAAAAAGTCTTCAGAGTTGAAAACAGCAAAGCAAAGCCAGTTCTCCCCATACAGAACACGCTGTCTGGCTGACCTAAGAAATCCTTCAGTGTGGGCCTCCCCCGTGGCGCAGTGGCTAAGCGCTGCGCTGTGGAGCTGTCGGCGCAAGTTCGATGCCCAGCTGGGGAGATTCCCACATGGTGCAGCAGACCTCTCCTGCCTCGCCCGCTGCTCCCCTCAGCAGTGTATTTCTGATCTGCCTGTTCTGCTCCCCACTCTGGCTCTGGTGAAGCCTCTCGCGGCCCCACATCTCTGGAATGTACCCCAGCATTGGATGCATAAATAATCTTTAATAAAAAAAAAAAAAAGAAATCCTTCGGTGTGATGAGTAAGGAGCAGAGAATCTTCCATGAATGTCAACCAAATACAGCTTAATCCCTGGGCTGAATGACTGCTCGGTTTTAGGAGAATGAAAGACAGAAGGTAAAACCCCCACCTGACACATCACACTTGCACTTAGTCCTGAACTGCACCTACACGCGCCTTCTTGTTTCCCCTAAAGGTAAGGCCTGAAGTCACCCGAGACGCTAGGTGCTGTCCGCCTCTCTCCCACTCACCGCCGCCTCGGACCCCTCCACGCACCTATCGTGACAACTCCCGAGCACGCCTCCCAGAGCCACGTGGCCCTGGCCCGGGTGTGAGAACCCGCGGGGGGGGGGGGGGCAAAGCCCCGAAAAGGGCCGTGACCGATACAGGGATGGGCAGGGCGCGGGGGACGGGGCCAGTGCTGCCCAGTCCCCTCTGATTTCCTCCCTAAAGAGCAGCAGAAAGGAAGTTCGTTTTCTTTGGTGAAAAATCAGACTATTCTTTATTTGGAGGAATTCACAGCATTTTATTCAAACCCACTCATTTCGTTCCGTCGACTGCCGTTATGTTCCTGGCACCTTTAATATTATTTTCATTATTCTTCCTCTTTGCTTTTAAAAGATCTGGGCTGGGGCCTCCCAGGTGGCACAGGGGTTAAATCTCAGCCTACGAAGCTATTCGCAGCCTATGCAGCACGAGTTCGATCCCCGGCCAGGGAGCTTCCCACAGGGCACAGCAGACCTCCCCTGTTTCCCCGCTGCTCCCCTCAGCAGTGTGTTTCAGTGAATCTGCCTGCTCTGCTCCCCACTCTGTCTCTGGTGAACCCTCTCACCCCTGCACCTCTGGCCTGCACCCCAGTTCTTGTGTGCATAAATAAATCATCTTTAAAAAATAAATTAAAAATCTGGGCTGGATTTCCATGATGGTTGGCTTCATGGTCAAAAAGCATTTTCCTTATCCAAAAGTCACCCTTCATCACAAGAGCAGCAGAAGGAAAGGCTGACGTGTATTTGTAGAAATGATTCCTCTACCACAAGCCGCTCAGAACCTAATCGCTCAGGAGTCTGTTCTTACTTCACACCTTATTTGGGGAAGGAGGGGCTGATCCTCACAGACGTCTGCTTACAGCACGTCACGCTGCCGCATCGTGAAGGGGAAGAGAAGGTTCACAAGGTTGGGGGACAGGGGCAAACCAGGAAAATTAGACTACTTTTGCAAAAGAAAAATCAGACTAGTTTCACCTACAAATTGCACTGGTGTTCAGTACTCATGTGATAGCGTGACATCAAATTATTTCTAAGCAATAGAATTTTTGTGTGAGAATTCAACCACAGGGGCCGCCATGGGTGCAGGGGTTAATTCTCAGCACTATGAAGCTGTCACAGCCACTGCAGCACGAGTTCGATCCCCAGCCAGGGAGCTTCCCACAGGGCGCAGCAGACCCCTCCCGTCTCCCCTCAGCAGTGCGTTTCAGTGGATCCGCCTGTTCTGCTCCCCAGTTTGTCTCTGGTGAGTTCCCTTGCCCCCACACCTCTGGCCTGCACCCCAGCTCTTGTCTGCATAAATAAATAAATCTTAAAAAAAAAAAGAATTAAACCACAGGCCCTAACTTGGAGTGGCGACAAGATAACAAAAGCAGAAAGAGCCCATTTTTACATCCTCCACTCTCCTTCTTGCAACTCGTGCCCTAGTATTCCGTGGGGAGACGGAGAGGTTTGCCCAAAACACCTTTCCAGCTCCCCTCTGCCCGGAGCATGAGGTCGGGGTCTCTCGGCTGCGTGGACGTGGAAGCGATCACGACTGTGCCCATCAGGGGCACCCCCCACCCTACGGGCAACCCCGTCTCCTCGGGACACGGCCGAACAGCAGCAAATGCAGCCGAGGCGTCCACTGGGCTCAGCAGCCACTGAGTCCTGCCGCCCTGCCCGCCGCACTCGCCCTCAGCCCCCGCTCTGCCAACTCGGGCTCCTGCCTGCTGCCGCCCCTTCCAGGTCTCAAAGAGAGCAGGAAACACATGCTGACGGGACAAAACCAGCCATGAGGGAGGAGACGCGTCCACACACGAGCGCCCGTGGCCACGCAGGACACCCCTCAGCTGCCGAGAGAGGGGGGAGACCTGCAGACCTGCCACCTGCGACAGTGGAGACAGAACCGGGGAGACGACGCTGAAACGCGTCAGGAGAACAAAGACATAACACGGGCCGATTTCACGCAAATGTGGGGTATAGGAAAAAAGGGGGGGGGACAGACAAAGCTAATCCAAAACCAAAACAAACCCCAGAAATATGACAGCAGAACTGGGGCTCCAGGGGTGAGGGTGCCCATGGACGGTGGCGAGGACTGTGGGGGCCTCGGCAGTGAGCATGGTGTGTTCCTGAACCCCTAAATCATACACAGTGCTGCTGACCAGTGCTACCACAATAAAACGATTAAAAAGAACCTTTGAAAGCACAGCGCGCCGTGGGAGCCCTTGCCGGGGTGCCCCTTGGCAGCGGAGCCCCACTCTGAATCTCCAGAGGGGTCACCCTCCCACAGGAAGGGTCCCCAGAAGCACGCTGGCATTTTTGACCTCGCTGAAGCTTGTAAGGTACTCAAAGCACATGCTGAATACCTGTGGATAGAATGTGTTGTCTGGACTTTCTTTAAATAAATAAATATAATAACCCAGGTGGAAAGAGAAGTGGATTGACCTTTAAAAACTAAAAATGGAAATATCCGACCCAGCAATGCGCCTCCTGGGCAAAGCCCAGGCGCCACGGCCTTCACTGCCACTGTACGTACCAGCGCTGCACACGCACGTGGCCTAATGCCCGGCGACCGCGCCGTGAAAACACAGCCTGTCCACGCGACAAGGAGCCAGGACAGGCCGCCGCTCCCAGCAGCACGGAGGGGGCTCGAGGGCCTGATAGGCAGCAGAGCGAGACAGAGGTAAGTGCTGGACGTTTGATAAAGTGAAATACCTTAAAAAACTGGGGGACATGAGACACGCCATAAGGACTGTGGGCTTAGGAGGGAGGCGGGAGGAGGCAAGGGGAGAGAAGGGGTGCTGGTGGAAAAAAATAAAAATTTTTAAATTAAAAACACAGGGTAAGATAAAAACAGTAAGGGGTGCAGGTGCAGCACCGCTGGCCAGGAGCCGGCTGCGGTGAGGCGGGAGAGGGGACCGTCGGGGCTCACCCAGTCCGGCACACACTTCCTGCACAAAAAGTTGGTATTTTTATTTATTTTTTTAAAAGATTTATTTATTTATGCAGACAAGAGCTGGGGTGTAGGCCAGAGGCGTGGGGCGGTGAGAGGACTCCCCAGAGACAGAGTGGGGAGCAGAACAGGTGGATCTACTGCTGTGGGGAGCAGCGGGGAGACAGGAGGGGTCTGCTGCGCCCTGTGGGAAGCCCCTGGCAGAGGGATCTCCTCGCGCGGCAGTGTCTGCGGACAGCTTCATAGTGCTGAGACTTAACCTCTCTTTGGGAAGCCCCCAAAAGTTGGTATTTTAAAATAAGGAACCATTTCTTAAATGATACTTTGCGAAGTAATCTGAGGAAAGAGGGAACAGCGCCCACCTTCCAGCTCTATGTTCAGAGAAGAGGGGACAGCACGCCCCCCCACCCAAGCCTTCTGGCCCTCCCCAATGAAAACTTGCTTTGAGCCAGATCAGATTGACAGTTTTTCATCTCGTTTTTAAAGAGGGCAGGAAAAATTCTTTCTGCGGTGACCAACTGGATGAAAAGCCCGGGCCTTCAAGCAGGCAGGAGATGGGGTCTCTGTGCAGGAGATGGGGTCTCCACGGCCACCAGATTCCACTCCTTCTGGAGGAGCGGGGCCTGCCCTCTGCTCAGGCAGGAACACGAAGACCCGGCCAGGCCAGACCTGCCCCTGTCCCACCTCAGTCCCTTCTGTGGCGCCTGCCCAGGGGAGCACCTGGCCCCCACCCCCAGACGCCCGAGCACTAAGAAGCCAGCAGGGCGCCTGCAAGGGCGGGCTCTGCCTCCCACCCCGCCCCCATAGGCAAGGGCGCCCAGCCTAGGGGGCGAGAACCGGCGGGGAAGTGGCTCGCGGCTCGCGACCCCTTAGGCCTACGGGGTTCTTAACTTGATGAACCAGAAAAGGGGCCGGAAACTCCCCACCTGGTGAGGGAAAACACCCCCCCAACAGCGCCAAAGGCAAGGAGGGCCGTGTGCTGCCCCGCACGCCACGCGACTGTGCTCCCCGGAGGGACCGGCCGCAGGCCCGTTACCAGCCTGCGACGTTCTAGCCAGAGGTCCCGGCAGCGAAACAGGACCTGGTCCCCGCCAGGGCACGCACACTCACGGCTCGCCCATGCCCTGAGGCACACGCGCACGTGCCCCTTACCCAGCAGCCTTCCTTCCAGGGGCCGGTCCGCGAGGCAGAGGGGGCGATGCCAGCACGTCGCGATCTCCAAAACCACCTCTGAAAATCGCAATCACGTGAGCAGCCCAAGCCTGGCCGTGAGTCACTCACCAAAACAAAAGAAACACAGGAGAGGCGAGCCCGCCCCGTGGGCCGTGCGCCCTGAGGGATGGCGGGGTAGAGGGGCTCTGGAGAGGCCAGAAGGCCAGCCCGGCCCCACACTTCCCTCCTGCAGGCCGTGTCCCCTCCCTGCCCGCAGGCCCTGGGCCCTGGGTCCTGCGGGGGAGGCTTGTCCTTGTCGCTTCTATGCAAACAGGCAGGGGCCAAGCCGCTCTGCCGCCCCCATGCCGTGCGTCCACACGCCCTCACGCCCTCTCCCTCGGCCACTTCGCCAGGTCCTTGATTCCTGCCGGCCACGAGCCTCGCCCAGCTGTGCCCGCAGTTCCCTGCAGCCGCCGCTACACGCCGGGTAGCTAGGGCCAAAGCCGCAGCTCTTTCTACTTTGTAAGACGCGGTGACCACAGGCTGCCTGGGGCACTGGGCAGGCGCTGCGCTGGCGGCCACTGCTGCCCGGAGCAGCTGCCCTCCACAGCTCGCCTGCCCTTGCCAGCGTTGACTGTCGCGGCAGTCAGTGACCGGTGCCCGCCCCGGACAAGGAGCCTGCCCAGCGCCGTCCGCACAGCCGCGGCCTCGGAGTCTGCCCAAAGGAGGCAGACACGGACCGCAAGCAGCGACAGGTCCCTTGGCTGGGCGCGAGCAGGGCGCTGGCGGGTCGCGGACGGGGAGCACGGCTGAGCCAGGGCACAGCCCGCGGCCCCAGGAGCACGGCGCTGCCGCCGCTCCAGCCAAGAAGCTGAATCAGAGGGAGGGGAATGGAGACAGGTATGAACTCGCGTCAGCTGTGACAGTTGCATAATCCCGAGTGATGTAACCAGATGTTAATTACCGATGGGGAAAACAAAGCTTCTAAACAGGGATGGCCATGGGACACGGAGGTGTCAACATGCAGGTACATGCACACGTGCAACCACACACAGGCTTGCCACACATGTGTGTGCAAACATGTACACCTGCAGCCATGCCACCGTCTTCTCTCTAGCCCCTGCCTAGCACACGTGCAGTTACACACGCATAAAGCATGTACAACCGCCCCGAGGGGGTGCAGTCGTGCCCCCACTTACACGCAGTCACAGCCCCGTAGCCCACCTGCTCGAGAGGCAGCATAAGCTGGAAATGCACCTGCTGGGCTCCCCGCTCAGCACAGCCGGCGGTTCTCGAGCTTCAGCTCGGAGTCGCGCCTTCTCGCACAAAGCCGGGAGACACACGCGGGCACGTTGGAGACGTAAGGGGATGCAAAGCCATTAAAAGGAACATAAAAAAAAAAGAGGGCGACACAGTCCCCTGCAGAGAAGACTGTGTCCTCTCCGATCACGCAGCTGCTGGGGAGCTGTGCCAAACAGCCCAGGGGCACCCCAGCACTTCCCTGGCCAGGGCAAAGACCAGATTTCAAAATCTGAAGTGCAACTTCTACCAGATGCCCACGACTTTCCCTCCATGGTCAAGTCTAAATCACAAATCAAACCATCAGGCCCTCCCTGGTGGCTCAAGGGGTTAAGTCTCATCACTAGGACGCTGTCAGCAGCAGGACAAGTTCGATCCCTGGCCGGGGAGATTCCCACAGGGCGCAGCAGACCTCTCCTGTTTCCCCGCTGCTCCCCTCAGCAGAGTATCTCAGTGAATCGACCTGTTCTGCTCCCCACTCTGTCTCTGGGGAATCCTCTCGCCCCCCACCCTCCCACACACCTCTGGCCTACACCCCAGCTGGTACACATAAACAAATAAATCTCTAAAAGAAAAATCAAACCACCACACACCATCTGATCTGTCCTTGGGATCGCGTCCGTTGTTCTCAGAGGCCAGCAGAGACAGGGACAGAGAAGAGGCACGGGGAGGGCCCGCCCGGCCAGCAGCACGCGGGTCGGCTTCGGCAGCCCAGCGTGCACCGAGCGCTTCAGCCTCAGGTTGCAAACTGAGCTCTTGAGAAAGAAAACCTTCCCCGTGCGCGCTCTCACACACCTGTCTCCAGGTAGACGCAGCACTCGACGGAGAGGATGGGTTCCCGAGGCTCCCTTTGCTGACTTGACTTATCCCTGTGTTTAAGAATGCGAAGGACTTTTCAAACACCCCTGGAAATAATCACTGTTTATTGAAATCTTTGCACCTTGGCAGGAAGAAACACCCCTGGAAAACAAACGCCCATTTGTTCTTCCTCTACCCTGAGGAAGGCAGGAGCCAGCAGCGCTTTGCACAGGGCCGGTAGCCCCAGTCCCTCGTGCTATAGTCAGCCCCGGCTCTGGCTCACGAAGGCACTTTTGGGGAAACCCGCAATGGAAATAAAAGCAGCAAGTCTTGAGGTTTACACACAAGGCTGCTGCAGGGTGGGCGCTGAAACAGCCTGAGCTTCTGGGCAGAGCTATGGCCGCATAAATTCTGCACATGCGCGGTATCAGGGCACTGTGCAGTTGTTAAGAGAGTCACAAGTGGGTCGATCGAGGACACCCTGGTGTACTGTTAAATGGGGCAAGCGGAGGCCCCGTGGTCTGTGCACCGGCTCCTGGAGAAAGGGGTGAAGCGTGTGCATTGTCACGGGGAAGAAAGAGCGAAGCACAAACATCCGCCTTGTCTTTAGACAATCTTTGGGGTGTTGATGCTGCACCAGAAAGCAGACTGTGTTCACCCACTTACCCTCTGCTCCTCCCAAACGCCATAGAAGAACATTTCAACGAGAGCCCCCTCCATGCCGGGCGGCCTGCACCTGTTAGAGACCTCCCACAGGGTGAGAGAGGACACGGGGGAAGAAACCTGGGATGGAAGAAACCTGGAATGCCACTGGGGGGAGCGACTTGCGGGGAGCAAGTTTAAAAAACTAAAAATGGAACTATCACACCCACCCAGCCACCCGCCCCCTACCCCTGCCCTGCCCGCGGGATGCGAAACCATCGGCCCCAAAGTCCCACGGCACCAGGTGCGGGGCAGCCTAAATGTCGTGACAGCTATCACCACGTGGGCTGTCCACACCGGGGGGGTTTTATAGCCACTGAGAAGGATGAGACGCTGCCATCTGCAACAAAATGGGAGGGAATTTGAGAGAATTGTATGTACCCAAGGAAGTCGGACGGTAAGAACAGACATTTACAGAGCAGGAGATTGTGTAGACACTCAGGGGTCTACCGAGGAGAGAGAACTAGGAGGCAGGTACCCAGAGGGTAGCTTTCAAAGCCAGGGGACATCAACACACATCCCCGGGGCTCTGAGGTTAAAGGAGGTGGGGAGGGAAAGGGACAAGGGGACACAGGGACGGTGTGTGTTTGGGGGTATAACGTTAACCAAATAAACAAAAAGAAGAACAATTTAGAAGGTGATCTTCGCGAGCAGTATTGTGCCATCGCTCACTGTCATTTGTGACTTACAACATGGAGCACTTGCTAGAGCGACGCCAGGTACCGGAACTGTGCTAAAGACCTTTCTTCCTTTCAGTCTGACAAGTCCAATCGAAAAATGCAGGTTGTCCCTTATGCTGTCGGTGGGAATGGAGACGGGTCCAGCCGCCATGAAAACCGTATGGCGGTTTCTCACAATAGTCAAAATGGGCCGAGCATATGATGCAACAATTCCGCTCTAGGTATCCACCTCCTAGTTATCTCTCCTAGGTAGATACCCTAGGTTTCTACAAAACTCTAACTCAAAGGCACATCTCCATGCCTATGTTCAATGCAACACTATTTACAATAGCTAAGCTATGGAGGGGGCTCCCTGTGGCTCAACAGGTCAAGTCTCAGCACTATGAAGCTGTCAGCAGCCACTGCAGTATGAGTTCAATTCCCGGCCAGGGAGCTTCCCACAGGGCGCAGCAGATCTCTCCTGTCTCCCCGCTGCTCCCCTCAGCAGTGTACTTCAGTGGATCCACCCTTCTGCTCTCCACTCTGTCTCTGGTGAATCCTCTCACCCCCTGGCCTGCACCCCGCAGGCATAAATAAATGCATAAATAAATAAATGCATAAATAAAAATATATGCATAAATAAATAAATTTTGAAAAAAACAGCTACGTTATGGAAACAGCCTAAGTGACCAAGGGCAGAGGAGTGGATCAGAAAAATGTCGTCTACACACAATGGACTACTACTCAGCTATAAAAAAGTAGAATGGAATCTTGCCATCTGCAACGACAAGGATTGACCTGGAGAGGATAATGTTAAGCAAAATAAGTCAGAAGGAAAAAGACAAATACCAAATGGCCTCACTTACATGTGGAATAGAGAGAAACATAACAAAGGGTCAGTCAAAACCAAACCGATAATAAACTCTTCACATTTGACTGCAAAACTGAGGCCACGGGAGGGGCGGGGTGAGCGTGGTGAGGGAAAGGCCCAGCGGAGCATGGTGGAGGATTATGGGGCTCTGGGGGCGGGCAGGTGTGGAAATATACATTCGTAGAAGTTTACACCCATCGCCCCCAAAGTGGATAGAAATATGTAAATCTCTGTTACCTCAATAAACAATTGAAAAAAAATAAAATCAGGTAACATGGAAAAGAAAGAAAATAGGCTGTTCCTGTTTGGTATGACTGGGCAGGTTATTTTGGGGTCTGGAAATGTGGACTTGTTTCAATGCCAATAGCATTCTCAAAGCCCAAAATATAACTTACCCAATTATACCAATGGGAATGCTTTCCATTCAAGTAGCAGGGAAATGTGTAAGGGAACAAAGGCTAGACCTCCTGGCCAGAGCCCCCAAACTGGCAGGTTTTAGAGGCCGGCTCCAGAGTCCACTTTTCGCCTTAGAGCATCGGCACCAGCGTCCCATCGGGCCCCACACACAGCGGCTGAAGGCAGAAGCCGCGACTCGGAAACCAGAAGCCCCGATCCAGCGTGTCTGCAAAACCCGAACTGATGAAAGCACGTGAACTTCGGAACTTGCGCACACTCACATTCTTCTGCATTACTGGGGTGAGAAGTATCCCACTTTTTCTGCTTTAACTAAACATTTTAATATCTTCAACGACTTCTGATTATGAGGTCATTATAAGAAACCTGGTAAAAACAGAAAACTAAAGGGGAAAACTAAACACCAGCTATGTCACCATCCAGAGCGGACCAATGAAAACCTCCTGCGTGTTTTACGCCATTTAAGTCTATTTTAAATCAGTTTCGTCACTGGGATTGTACCGCCTAGTCTGGCAGCTTCATCCTTTGATTCCTACCTAGTTTTCCATATTCGTAAAAGTTTTTCAAAAGCAAATGTAAACTGCTGCACAGAATCACAGGTGCCACTGTCGCGGCGCAGGTTGGTTCTGATCTTCCCAGAGGAGACTCCCAGGGGGCAGGGAGAGCAGCCTGAGGAGGCTCCTCCACAGACCCCAGGGCCTGGCAAGGGAGAGGCTCCGGGGACTGCTACGGATGCGAGTGGCGGCACTTGTTTTCCTGTAAAGTCACTGGAATGATGTATTTTGAAGTATTTCAATAAAAGGCTGCAAATATAAAACAGAAAGGAATCAGGCTGGGGCCAGCGCAGCCCCGGCTCCTTTCTTCAACCGGGCACTGGAAGCACCTGCCCCCAGGACGGCTGAAAAGCTTCGGGGGGACGCCACCCACCCACAAGGGCACAGCCACGCCCGAGACCCGTGTGCCGGGCTGGGACCGAGGCCTCCCAGTGCCCAGTCTGGACTGCACGGGGGGCGAGAGCTGCGCCTCCTGGGGCCTGGCCCTGGGGTGACTGGCCCCCCCGGCCCCACCGAGCCCCTGCACAGCCACGCACGTCACAGCGCAGCCGCAGTGGTAACTATGGAAACTGTCACCTTGGCTGGAACGTCAACGGTCTGTACTTTCTTATATACAGGGTCTCTTCAGAACTGCTCTTCACACAGCCCGACTCGCCAAGACCCAGTGGAGACGCCGCCTCTGCCCTCCACGTGGAACCAGTACCAGGAAGGTTCCAGCCCGCAGGCGGGTGGGCTGCCCAGAGGAGGCATCGGTGAGGGAGAGCAGCGAGCTCGGGCATTCCCACCAAAGTCCCAGCTGCCTGGGCTCAGGGTGCAGTGGACAGGCCAAGACCGGAGCTGCAAAGCGGAGCCAGGCCTGGGTGCTATGTCCAAGCCAGCTCTATTTCACGTAAATGTGACATTTCAAACAGAAGCAAGGAGAGGCCGAGACGAGACAGAATAAGGAGGAAGAGATTCCAGTTACCTCCCCGCGACCTGTGGTTTTCAGAAACTGCCCCCCGTAACCGAGCCCTGGAGCTGTGCGCGGTCACTCTCAGGAGCAGCCCCGTTTCGGGCCGACGGCTCAGTGAGGAGCTTGATACAACTAAGAGGAATGAAGGTTCCTTTCTGCCACCGGCAGCAGGACATTGTTGAGGGAGAATGAAGGATTCTGGGCAAACGTGATGGTGCTTGGCCGCCCCCCAGCTGAGAAGGCCGCCCCACCCACCAGAGAAAGGATCCCGACAAATACCCCAGGATCCAGGGCCACGGGCTGAAATGCCTTCTTTGTAAGATGCACCCGAATCCTACGTGAACTTGACCTACTTCTCTTAAACTCGCCATCCTAAGAGCAACTGGGCCCCGAGAGCCATTGCTCCCTGGTTCCCCGGACACTCTGAGGAGGACACTTAAATAACCCTGTACCTCTGAGCCTCTCCCTGGCCCTCCACGGTTCCCCGCGGACTCTGAGTTCCCCTTGTTTTATTTCACCACGTTGCGGAATGAGAAAGAGACTTGTCTTTGCAACTGAGCCCACTGAGGTGAGCAACGTATTTCACAGAAAACACAGTGCGCGCGTTGAATTTTCCCAGAAAAGCCTGCATTTGAAGGGCTCTCACTCAAGGAAGACACCAAAAGGAAACTCACCCTGGCTCTCACTTGTATCAGAAAACGAGGGGGCAGGCCAGGGGGCCGAGAAAGCACAGGACAGGTCTGGGATGATCAGGTTCAACTCTCCACTCTGTCAGTCATCAGCTGTTGAAAAGCTCGGAAACAGCAAGTGGCCAGACAAAGGCGTTTTGTCTCTTTCTCCATTGAAAAAGTCACTTCCAATCAGTGAGCGGAACAAGACAAGTGCCACAAGCTCCACGCGGGATGAACCAAGCGATTTCAAAAACTTTCCCCAAAACGCAGATTTTCAGAAGGAAAACCCTGAAGAGCTCTCGATTGGCCCTGGGCAAGCTTGACCTTGAGGCCTGGAGGCAGGGGTGGCACCCGTTGCCGTGTGCACCTCAGCGGCAGGAGCTGCATAGAAACGCAGGGTGTGATGGGAGGCCCTGAAGGAGGGGAGGCCCTGAAGGCGGGTCCCCCAAAGTCCGTGTGGGAAGTGCCGCCCTCCCAGTCAGGACTAAAGGGAAGGTCCAGGGCTCCAGGAGGAAAGGAAGACAGAGGGGCCTCCTTGGAGGCACAAAGAGTTAAGTCTCAGCACTATGAAGCTATCAGCAGCCACTGCAGCAAGAGTTTGATCCCCGGCCAGGGAGCTTCCCACAGGGCGCAGCAGACCTCTCCTGTCTCCTGCTGCTCCCCTCAGCAGTGTACTTCAGTGGATCTGTGCATTCTGCTCCCCACTTTGTCTCTGGTGACTCCTC
Source organism: Scalopus aquaticus (assembly GCA_004024925.1). Classification (NCBI taxonomy): domain Eukaryota; kingdom Metazoa; phylum Chordata; class Mammalia; order Eulipotyphla; family Talpidae; genus Scalopus; species Scalopus aquaticus. The sequence goes on along the minus strand of PVIJ01010636.1, from coordinate 24,979 downwards.
TCACCCCCACACCTCTGGCCTACACCCCAGCTCTTGTATGCATAAATAAATCTTTAAAAAAAAAAGGAAAGGAAGAAAGCAAGCAGGGGACGGGACTAGATGATGGGCCTTGGGGGAAGTGGTGTAAGAGGCTTCGGGGATGCCCCCCGGGGTGTGTGGGGAAATGGAGATGTTTTCAGCAAAGCCAATGAAGAAAAAGTCAAAACATTTACCAACTCCCAGAAAAATAAAACTAAGTTCAGCCCCCCAAAATCTCCACGCTCTCAACACCCCACCTGGCTCGGCTGGAAACACGACTTACACATTTACACCGAGCAGAAAGTGCTCAGCTGGCCCAGCGCTGGTCAGTAGGCAGGAGGGTGGACGCGGGACCGGGACCAGGACCAGAACCGGGAGCGGAACGCGCCGCCCGCTCCCCTCCCGCCGCCCCGCTGACGCGTGTTCCGAAACATAGGTGGGCTTCGCGTCCTTCCCAGCAGCAGGAAGCTGGCAAGGGGCAAAAGGCACCGAGAAGAGCCACGCCTAGAGGCAGCAGAATCAAGGAAGGGGAGCCCCAGGCTCAGCAAGGGGGCTCTGCGCCCCCCGACGCCTGCGCGGGCGAGAGCCAGGCCTCACTGGAGAAAGAGGGATCGAGGGGATGGCGGAGGCCACGCCAGGGGACACCTGCGGAGACCTGAACCCCACGGCTGCCCTCGCCTGCCCTGTGCCTCCCCCAACCCCAAGGACGCCGCAAGCCCTCCAGGTCAGGGCCCACGAGCAGGGGCGAGGCTGGGCTATGCCCTTTCCAAGGGGCGGCGTCCTGGGCATCGCCGCCAGCGCCACGGAGGGGCCATCGGTGGAGGCCCCCGAGAGTCAGGACCAAACCCCACGCCCAGCCGTCCGGCGGCGACAGACCTCCACGAGCGTCCGCTCCGCACCACACTCCCAGGCGCTCCGGGGCCTCAGGCCACACCCCAGGTGGACACGCCGGCCAGGACGCGGCACGGGCGCCGTGGGGACCCCCCCGGCCCCCCACGGAAACAGCTGGGAGAGTGTGACCCCCAGAATGTGACGGGATCTCACAGGAACACACTGAGGACCGACGGGCAGGGCCAGGGGAGCAGAGCTGTCGGCCCCGGGCCCGGAAGGAAGAGAAAGACGTGGGGGGCGGGAAGGGGAGTCTCGGCGTGGGCTGGCGCCCGCTCTGGACACAGGCCTGGCCTGGCCCAGGATTAATCCTCCCAGCTGGAAACAAAAACAGCCTCCTGACCCTCGCACTCCTCCCAGTGGTGAACCCAGGCCCATCTTGATAATGCAGCGCTGAAAAAACAAACCAGAACGTGGGAAAGTTCTCAGGCGTTTGCATGGCAGTGGTTCGTCCCAGGTGCTAACCCGCCGCCTTTCTCAGGAAGTCTGGGACACGCCGGTCGCTCGGCCACTGCCCACTCACGGGGCCTGCACACTCGCCCGTCTCTGCACCAGGCCTCTCAGCCTGCCCACAGATGACGGGCGCCAGATTAACAGGAGGGCAGCGGACATGTTCATTAGCTAGATGGGGGGCTCTCTCTACAGATGGGTGGGCGGATGGGTGGGAGAGTAGGTGGGTGGGTGGGTGGACGGATGATAGACATAGGGAGGCAAAGGCATCCCCGTATATACTTTCAATACTTCACAATTTTCTATGTTAACTGTACATCAGTAAACCTGATTCTTTTTCATTTTTAAGGAAAAGCAAATACCACACCAGTCTTGCGTTGTATGTTTTCGGGTCAGTACAGAAGTGAACACAATCACGCTGCATCCGCCCACATAACCCATCCCAGCATTAAAACCAACGTTACTAATAGATGCCCATTTCTCAGGCACGGCCTTAAGTCGCCAGCTCAAAGGGAGTCCCCACGTGACGAGAAGAGGCGGAGGAGAGGGACAGAGGGGACAGCACAGCTTACAGACAGCCCCAAAACTAGCCCAAAACGAGAATAAAGGACGCGAATCCAGGACTGTTCAATCCATTTTAAGAGCAACAGGGCAAAAAGTGTAATGAACTTGGACTTTGTTAAAAAAAAAAACATCTGAAAAGGGTCCCAAAGCATTTTGTGAGAGGTGACAAAGGCGACCCAGCTGGCGGGGAGCAGGACAGCCCTGCGGGGAGCCCCCCAGCTGGGTGCCACAGCCCAGCACTACCCCACAAGCCACATCAGCGGGGCAGAGCTGGGAGCAGGCCCCAAGCCTGGAGAGGCAGACCCTGCCCACGGCGAGACACGTGAGCCCCCGTTTAAATGAAGACTCTCTTCAGCCAAACGTGAGTTGAGCTCTGTATTAACCAAAAGCAAACGTAGAAATGGGGCCGGGAGAAATAACTACGAGGCAGACCCGTGGGCCCTGTTAAATTACATTGATATTTCAGAATAATGGCCCAACCCGCATTCTTCACATTATTGCAAATATTTATCAAGGCCCTACTATGCGCCAGGCACTAGACCAGAGCAGAGAGAAAGCCATACAAGACACGCACAGCTGCGCCGTCCTTGAGAACTCCCCTACGAGGAACTGCCTCCCAGGGCACCAGAACAGCTGTGGTCACACGAGTTCGTGAGCCGGGCACAGCACAGGCGAACACGTCAAAGATCACCCACGGGGCCTCCCTGGTGGCAAAGGGGCTCAGTCTCAGGCTGTCACCGCTGAGGCCTGAGTTTGATCCCCGGCCAGGGAGCCTCCCACAGGGCGCAGCAGACCTCTCCTGTCTCCCCATTGCTCCTCTCAGCAGTGGATTTCAGTGGATCTGCCTGTTCTGCTCCCCACTCTGTCTCTGGGGAGTCCTCTCACCCCCAAACCTCTGGCCCACACCCCTGTTCTTCTATGCAAAAATAAATCTTCAAAAAAAAAAAATAGATCACCCGGCAGCAGCAAACAACACAGTCGCTTTCACGAACGCAGCCTGCCTGCCACCACTCTCTGTCCCTCGTTCAACTGGACCAGGGCCACGAAGAGGACCACGAGGGTGAAGGGCCTTTCCTGGAGGACCGACAGCCAGGCGAAGGGTTTCCACAAGAGTGACACAGGCCGTGGCCTGCCCTCCCCCTCTGCAGCCGTCCGGGTGAGCAGAGCCGTCTGCGCCCCGCGCCTCATGGACCGAACTCGCTGCCGCTTCTCACACAGGAAATGCACCTTGCCCCGCACGCTGGCATTCGGGCATTAGCTTCGGGGAGCTACGAGGGGTGAAACAGGTGCTACAGGACAGCCCCTGAAGACTGGGTGCTGGCCCACGTGCGTAACGAGAAGCAGGAGGAGGACGGTGGCACCAATGAGACGTGTCGCCACGGCCTCGGGGTCCTGAGCATTTATCCTGTGTCGCTCCCTGTGCTGAGCAGTTTTAACTCATTATGCCGTGACAGCCCTGTGGGGTAGGTATAGGATTTATGCCCATTTTACAGATGAGGAAACTGAGGCCGAAAGGGGCCCAAGAACACAGAGCCACAGGCAGGGGCTCACCTACACCCCTCTCAGCTGCCACTGCCACATGTGCACCATCACCCCAAAGGGCAGGAACCCACCTTCCATCTCTAGTCTCCACGCCTCAGGAGCTATGGCCTCTGGGGACCCCACTTTCCAATCGCCATTCAGCTGACCCCCACTGGGGTTTCAGCACTCACCTGGACGCACCTTCCTATGCGACTCAGGCATCTTGTTCCTCCTGAGGCCGCAGACCTCTTTGGATTTACTCAGCACTGGGCATGGGGCCCTCTCTCAGGCCCTCCCCTGTCAGCCAAGGGCAGCCCAAGGTCATGGAGCATTTCACAGTCAGCCCCAGAGCTCCAGAACCTGGGAGATCACTCGTGCACAAAAACATCAAATCCAGCTGACAGCCTGAACAAATGAACAAAAGAAGGCAGAGCACTGAAGCTACGGGCTTATTCCAGAACAGTCTCTGGAGTCAGAGAAAATCGGAGTTCAAGTTTTTTTTTTTTCAAGATTTATTTATGCATAAAAGAGCCGGGGCCAGAGGTGTGGGGAGGTGAGAGGATTCACCAGAGACAGAGTGGGGAGCAGAACAGGCGGATCCACTGAAACACACTGCTGAGGGGAGCAGCGGGGACACAGGAGAGGTCTGCTGCGCCCTGTAGGAATCTCCCTGGCCGGGGATCGAACTCGTGCCGCAGTGGCTGCCCATAGCTTCATAGTGCTGAGACTTAACCCCTGCGCCACCAGGAAGGCCCTGGAGTTCAAGTTCTAAGCCCATCTCTTACTAACTTGCCCAGTGTACCTACTAACTTCGGAAGCTTTGGGGTCCCCTCTAGGAAACACAGCCTAACACTTAGACCCCAGCGCTCAGCTTGGAAAAGGATCATGGATGTACTCACAGCCCTGGTACCCAGGCTCCTCCTCCCCTCCCACCTCAAAGCTCCCCAGATACGCTGGCGCGTGGGGGGCTCACTCCATTACCAGCCTGGTCCCTTCCAGAGCTAAACACTAAAGGTCATGTAGGTTTTTCCTTGGGGGCAGGGAGAAAAAGTCTCCCACGTAACCCTAAGGGCAGACGTCTCTCCAGAGATAAGCTTTTTCCTGGGAAGGATGACCTAGCTCGGAATAAGGCAGTTGCTACTGTAAATATTTATCTCTGAGAGAGCCCTGTTAGTTACTGTATCACCTCGATCACTAGATTAGGGTTCAAAAACCTCAGTTACTTCGGGCAGTGTTTATCAAAACATCCTTGGATCTAACCGGACAATAGGCTTCCTGTTGGGCGCAGATAAACGACACGCGGTGTCAGAATTCCGTTCCGCGGACGCAGCTCCGACAGCAGGATTTGCTTCATACGCTAAGACCCGGTGCTCAGTGGAAGAGCTGGTTTTAGAATCACAGGTTTTATAGGATTTAAAATCTGTGGGTGTCATGGCGGTGATTACTTCAGGCCAGGGCTGGAGCATCAGCTGCTTCAGAGGTTCTGAGCTGCAGAAACTGACCCCGTGGGGCCGGCACTGGGGGGGGGGGGGTGCTTCGGGCTGGCCTCCGTCCATCCCGACCAGGCCCACCTCCCCGGGAGGCAGTGATGCTGGAACCCAGAGATTTGTAAAGCGCCCACACGCTGAGGAGCCCGGTGAGCTCACGGCGTCCCTGTGGAGCAAACTGTGTTTCTCTTTTCTATCCTCCTCCACACACCAGAGTGTGGGCTCTTCCACCTCGTTAGATGTTGGTGTAGAAACCCAAACCAGCAGATGTTACTCCCCGACAGAAAACAGAGATGGAATCTGCCTTTGGTGCTGCTCAGGCGTGAGTCAGAAAGCGAAGCGCTCTCCGGGAAACGACAACGGGCAAACGAATGATCACAACAAAAACAACTCTTAGGACTCTGAAAAATACAGAAGTTATTTTCCCCAGAAAGTGGGGGGGGGGGCAGATAAGTGGAGAAGGAGGCAGGGCCAAGGGGGGCCCTTGGGGGAGGGGAGCAGAGGCTGGTCCACGCAGAGTGACCATGTAACCACATCTATGCGGCTTTGGAAATCAATGTAAACCGCTACTGGTTTCTTAAATTAAAAAATAAATTCTCGTTAAAAAAAGCAATTTGGGGTCCTCCCTGGTGGCGCAGCAGTTAGGCACTGTGTTGTGGAGCTGTCAGCAGCAGCGATGCAAGTTCGAGGCCCGGCCGGGGAGATTCCCACATGGCGCAGCAGACCTCTCCTGCCTCGCCCGCTGCTCCCCTCAGCAGTGTGTTTCCGTCGATCTGCCTGTTCTGCTCCCCACTCTGTCTCTGGTGAACCCTCTCGCCACCCCACGGCTCTGGTCTGTAGCCCAGCTTGTGTGCATAAATAAAAAAAAAATCTTAAAAAAAAAAAAAGATGTTTAAAAAAAACAGCAATTTGCCATTTATACATGATTTTAATCGACCTGGAGGCCCCGTGGGATGGGGACCCACTTTGCACAGCGGCTCCTGAAGCAGGAGGTCACAGGCAGGGCATGTCGGGCGCTCGTGGGCGTCGTTAGGCAGAGCGTCGCCCCGCCTCGGCGCTCTGTGCACGGTGAGACGGCATGGGGGGCTCCAGCAGTGCCCTCGCCCATGCTGAGTGCCCGTGGCTCTTCCCCTTCTCTTCCTTGCCTTGCAGCCTACACGCGGTTCTGCCAGCCCCCATGTGGCCACCACACCCTCGCCGAGGGGCCGCAGATTCCAGGCCCACCAACAAGCCCGCACGCTTTCCGGTCCAGCAGGAGCTGGCCCTGGGTGTCCCCTCTTTACCTGCCAGTCCACCTGCCCCACGGACACCCGCCACCGTGTTTTGGTGCCATCTGACTCTGAGAAGCCAGCACTGCCGCCTGTTTCTGCCGGAGCGTGAAGGAGAGGCAGGAACCTTCACACACAGGAGGGAGAACCAGAGCACACAGGAGGCCTGGGGTCTCAAGGCAGCAGGGCCTCTGCACACGTTTCCAGGCCAAGAGTGGTGGTGACGTCCTGGGGGAAGGGCGCTAGGGGGAGGACGAAGTCCCTTGACAAGATTCAAGGAACAAGGAATGTGCGGGGTATAATTAGCAACGCCGACCACGTGCCTGCTTCACCACAGCAGACTTAGGCAAGAGAGCTGCCTGCAGATCTGGAATTCCTCTTGCCCAACTCATGAAGCTAAACAGATCGTGGAGATGACCTGACAGCTGGTGCGGGGTCCAGCAGCGACCGCCTGAGGACCAGGACCAGCACTGGTGCTGCTGAGGCCCCATCTTCTGAGTCGCGTTGTGCTGAGACGCCTGCTCTCATCGGGGCCAGAAGAAAAAGCACTGAAGCTGCTGCAGACTGGGGCTTTGAAGTAAGTGTCCCGAGGGCCTGAACTTAAATACTGAGTTTGAGTTTTGACCAACTGTCAACTCTGGGGCAAACTATCCTCTCTGAGCCTCAGTTTCCTGATCTGTAAGATGAATACAGTAGTGACTACACTTCATGGAATTCTTAGAAAGAGGTAATGCATGGGCCTCCCCGGTGGCGCAGCGGTTGAGCGCTGCGCTGTGGAGCTGTCGGCTGCGGCGACGCGAGCTCGATGCCCGGCCGCCCGGCCGGGGAGAATCCCACATGGCGCGGCAGACCTCTCCTGCCTCGCCCGCTGCTCCCCTCAGCAGTGTATTTCTGATCTGCCTGTTCTGCTCCCCGCTCTGTCTCTGGTGAACCCTCTCGCCGCCCCACGCCTCTGGCCTGTACCCCAGCTTGTATGTATAAAAATAAAAAATAAATATTTAAAAAAAAAAAAGAAAGAGGTAATGCATGTGAAAGAGATATTAGAGTAACTGACTGCTGAGAAAATACCAGCAGATTATCTCATTAAAGCCACTCCACTTTGAGGAAAAGGTGGTGAAAACATCATCCTCAAGGAAAAAAAGATTTGCAAAGTGATACTAAACACTAGCATTTAGTGAGGGCCTTCTAAAAAACAAAGTTAAAGAGAGAAATCAGAATTAAAGTATCAAAAAATCTGTAGTCATTTGTAAGAATCCAAAAAAGAAAGAATGTGCCGATAATCCAGGGGAAACAGTAAGTGGATGAAGACAGAGTCATGGAATTAAGATGGGGAGGAAAAAAGCTTTTAGAAAGAGTGATCATGTGCTATTTCTACTATTTTTCACACCCACAGATAAACAACACTTCATGTTTCTTTTCTAAACATAAAAATAAAACTGGCATTCTTGGTCCTGAGCTTAGAATGTACTCAGTAATTTTCCATTTCACGTCTGCGCTCACAGATTTAGAAACGCAGTTCAGTTCTCAACAAAACAGCGTGTGCTCCGAAGTCTTTATTGCAGCAGCATAACTGGGTCCCAGAGGACTGATGGGCCAGGTATCCAAGAGGAAACTGGAATAACAGTGCGCAGAGCGCTCTGGAGCAGAAGGTCAAGCTCCAGAACATACTTCATAACGTAACAGGATAGGGCTGGAGGCAGTGAGGCTTCCCCCAGCCCTGCCCCGGGAGCTCAGCCCAGGCCAGCAGGTCAGGGAATTCCAACTGCAGCACTGGCACCACGTGAGACCGACCGGGACGCTGGACCCCTCAGGGAGCATCAGTTGTTAGGACCTGTCCAGCTCCCCAAACTTCAAATACCCCAGCATCACTGGTTTAAGCAACGTCTTCATTTTCATAGAGAACATTACACAGAGAGGCAGACCTGGCTGGATGAACGCCTGGGGCCCCGAAAGTGACAAGGAACACGGTTTAAAAACATTTAAACTGAGAACTGAAGAATGTGAATCCCCAAAAAAAAAAAACAGATCTCAAATCATTCAGTTTGAACTTGATCACGTATGACACAGAATCGCTGTGGACAAGCAGAAAAATCCAAGCAAAAATACACTCATTCTTCTGACTGAAGCCTGGGAAACGGCACCTTAAAAGCTAACCCCTCAATTTAGCTCAGTCTAACTGTAAGAAAACAGAATTAGGAATAGTAATTCAAAAATAGCTCTACACCCCGCGTTTGCTGCAGTATTACTGACAGTAGCTAAGGTAGGAACAACCCAAGCGTTTATCAGTGGATGAACGAGTAAAGAAATTGTCGTGTGCATGTAAAGGAATATTATTCAGCCATAAAAGAATGAATCTTGCCATTTGCAACCACACAGATGGACTGCGAGGGCCAGATGCTAAGTGAAATAAGTCAGGGAAAGAAAAATACCACAAGCTCTCTTACGCGTGGAATCTAAAAACAAAGCAAGCAAGCTCATAGATGAAGACTGAGGCTTCCAGAACAATGGAGGAAGGGAGGCAAGGAGAAAAAATAATTAAGGAGTAAAATTTTTTCAAAGACATATTGTCATAGCCCCTATGTAATAATTTCCTTCATTGCAGAAGTGCCGTGAGAAAATACACCCTAGACGTGAGGAGCAGGGGAGGCTGGCGGGAGGGACGTGTGTCTCGGGGGCCAGGCAGTGCCGCTCAAGGGCAGGAGGAGTGACATGCATCGGGCAGAATTGGGCAAAAAAGCCCCATTTATCTTGTCACATTGTAAGAACATTACAGTGTGACTACAGAAATATGAGAGTCGTCAGCTATTCCAGAGCTGATCCAAGACAGGAAACGAGCAGGGAGACTTGGGGTGCCCCGTGGTCGGCAGCCCCGACGCCTGCTGGGTTCCAGCTCACGCACCTGGGGCACCAGGAGCTCAAGACTCGAGCGCCCAGCTTCACCCGTCTTCACGGGGGCGGCTGTGGTCACCTGCGCCCAGCCTGTCCCTGACACAGCACTGCAACACCTCCCGGCTGAGTCGTCACGCTGGCGACACCTGCCAGATGGCAGCGTGTGCTGCCCAGCCCTGCGGCGGCACTGCCCGTCTGCCCCACCCGGGGGTCTGCCAGGCAGCCCGGCGCGTCCCCGAGGGGGCTGCCCGCGATGAACTCCCGAGGGCTCTCATTTTGAGATATTTTTATTGAGGCAGTTAAGAGTCTGGGCTGAGACGGGCCCAGAGTCCCGTGGGCTCTGCCCTCTGGCCGGGCAGGGGTAAGGGCATCACTCACCTGCATCCCTGGGGTCACGCGTGCCTGTCCTGGGGGCTCAGAGCAGCGCGGCCTCAACAAGGAAACAGCAAGTGCGGCTGATATGGCCTGCCCGGGAACCGCGGGCGACGTCGAGCATTTTTTCATTTAAAAGCCACAGAAATAGGACCTCCCTGGTGGCGCAACGGGTTGAGCGCAGCACTATGAAGCTATCCAGAGCCACTGCAGCACGAGTTCGATCCCTGGCCAGGGAGCTTCCCACAGGGCGCAGCAGACCTCTCCTGTCTCCCCGCTGCTCCCCTCAGCAGCGTATTCTACTGGATCCGCCTGTTCTACTCTCCGCTCTGACTCTGGTGAACGCTCTCACCACCACACTTCTGGCCTACACACCCCAGTTCTTGTATGCATAAATAAATAAATCTTTAAAAAAATAATTTTAAAAAAGCCACAGAAACAGGCATTTCAGGGCAGGCTTTGGAGGGAACACAGCATCTTTATGTCAAGGAATTAGAAGAGATCAGCAAAGAAAAGGCAGTTACTTGATTACACGAAATAAATATAAATTAGTGTAATAATGCTACTAATAAATACAATATACACGGTACAATGCAAATAGCAAACCCAGAGCCACTGCAACATGAGTTCGATCCCCGGCCAGGGAGATTCCCACAGGGTGCAGCAGACCTCTCCTGTCTCCCCACTGCTCCCTTCAGCAGTGGATTTCAGTGGATCCAACTGTTCTGCTCCCCACTCTGTCTCCAGTGAATCCTCTCACCACCCCACACCTCTGGCCTACACCCAAGTTGCATGCATAAATAAATAAATCTTCAAAAAAAAAAAAGAGAAAACTTAAAAAATGGAGTCTAAAAACCAAACCCTAGAAATTTGACTGCAGAACTGAGGCCCCTAAGGCCGCAGGCCCCCCCTAAAGGGGCACCTGGGGAGGAGGAGGCACAGCGGGCACCAAAACACGTGGTTTTAGGGGCAACGTCGAATCTCGCCCGGGAGGCGGCAGCTGTCCCAGCATTGGCAGAGCCCACAGCAGGGAGGCCTGGCCTGCCCCGAACTTTCTCGAGAACCTTAGCGACAAAGAAAGGTGAATTTTTTTTTTTAACACAAGAGTTTCCAAAAAGCAAGAACCACTCCAGCCTGGCCCAGAGCACCAGCTGAGAGCAGACTGACAGGCACGCTCGGGCCATCCGCAGCGGAGACGGCCCGGAGGTCACACACGCTTGGCTGAGTCGGCACAGACGCCTGAGGCCAGAGTGGCACCCCCAAACCTCCAGCAGACATCTCAGAACTGGTAAAAAGCAATTTTCAGCCAAGCGGCTTTTCATATACACAAGTTATTTCGAGTGTGTATAGAATGTCCCAAAGCAGCCAGAGCGCCAAGAGCCACTGTTGAGGTTCACAGGGTGCCCCTGAAATCCCCCAGGGGAGCTTCCCCCAGGAGGCGCCTGGTCCCAACAATGCAGTCGCGGAAGCAGCCCCCGTGCAGGGGAGACCGCGCATTTTTCTTTTTTGCCTCTTCCCTGTATGACTGACTGGTCCCGTAAGAAAATCTCACTGTCACTTGCCACAGAGCGCCCCAGAGACAGCTCTGCTGGCGAGAGCCGCCCTCGCCGTGCTCTGCGCTGAGGAGAGGCCACCTGGGGTGGACTCAAACAGCAGGACCCCGTGAAAGGAACGTTCTACTCCTCCCACAAGACACCAAACTGCCCATGAGGGTGGCCTGCGGCCCTGTCAGGAGGGAGTCATAGAACGTCTGAGCGGGGCCTCCCTGGTGGCGCAGGGGTTAAGCTTCTGCGCTGTGGCGCTGTCAGCAGCGGTGACACTAGTTCGACGCCCAGCCGGGGAGATTCACACACAGCTTGTCGGACTCTCCTGCCTCGCCCACTGCTCTCCTCAGCAGTGTACTTCTGTCGATCTGCCTGTTCTGCTCCCCACTCTGTCTCTGGTGCCCTCTTGCTGCCCCACACCTCTGGCCTGTACCCCAGCTTGCATGCACAAATAAATAAAGAACGTCTGAGCGATGTAAATTTTAGGTGCAAAAGAAAACTTTCCGTCTCAGATGCTGAAGAGAACACGCTAAGGGAGTTCTCAGGCCTCGGGAACGGGGAGCCGTGGTTGACCGCTGTGCACGCCGGGCGGGAGGTCGGGAGCCGGGGTGCCAGGCCTGGCCTGCGGCGGGGGGACCAGAACTGGCCCTGTGGCAGCCCGCGGCCCTCCCCACGCAGGCCACAGCGAGGCATCGGCAGCCCCAGTGGCAGACGCCGCAGTCCCGCAGGAGGCTGACAGCAGCCCGTCTGCCCGTCGGCCCCAACCTACACACCTTTTCAGTTAGTCCTGAGTTTGCGGGGGTTCACCCCGCGATATTACATTCCAGAATGAAGCTGTCGAGGGTGTATGTGACAGCTTCTAAGCCCGAAACTACAAACTGGCCGTCGCAAAGTTAAATTTACATTTGTCCGGGATTGGGGGCGTTTAGACTTGACCGTTCTCTACACTAGATGGATTCAACCAGCTTTGTTCTAGTAGATCCCCCCTACAGAGTACCCCACTATCGTGTACCTCCCTATAGTGCACCCCACTAGAGGGCACCCCACTACACTATAATAGGGAGGCGCTCTTACTTTTCCTACTCCGCGGCTTTAGTGTGTCAATCCTTTCTCCAGTACTGAGCTCCACCTCTGAGATGATTCGGACTATTGAGCAAAAACATCTTCAGTCACTTTCAATTTCCCTTCTCCCCCTGCCCTGCCCTGCAGGACCTCACCTCCTAAGACCTAATCAAATTCCACAAATTCCACGCTCAGGGATCAAAGACCCCTGCTGAGAGAGGCAGCTGGAGCCCCTCAGGCTATGTGGGCTTTCTCAGGCAGGCACCCCCCAGACCTGGGCGGCCCCCCCTCCAGGCTCCGCTGCCCAGAGCTGGTCACCTCCTGCACTTGCTTCTTCTCAAGGAGTCTGAGAGACTGAGAGACTGACCAGCTGAGAGACACATTCACAGCCCAGGAGACACACACGCGGTTTCTTCCTGGGATGAGACCTTCTAAGGGTTACTCTCCTGGCAACCTCCAGACACCCCAAATCCGGCAGCGTCGTGACCCAGTCACCAAGCCGCACGCCAGACTCACTCACCCAAGAACGGGCAGCCTGTGCCTTCGGACCCCCTTGCCCGTCTGCCCACCCCCGTCTGTCCTCTTGGTGGACGGGCTTGAGCGTCTCTGAACACTCCACACACAGGGACATCGCGTGGCCTTGTGTTCCCCTGACGTCTCTCCCCGAAGACTCCCACTCCATCCCGACAGCGACACGCGGCAAGTGTGGCTCTCCCTACCGCTGGCGAACACTGCGTGGGGCGTGTGAGGGCCTGTGCGTCACGTCACCCGCCCGTCCGTCCCCGGACACCGAGCCTGTCCACAGGCCTCGGCTACCACACACAAGGCTGCAATGAAAGGGGGAGCGGACCCCTGTTGCTGAGTTTGCACTTTCTTCGGATAAACGCCAAGAGTGAAATTCTGGGCCAGGTGACGGGGCCACACAGGGGTGACAGGCCGAGGCCTCCGGTCGGGGCAGCAGGGCTGGCGGGCAGGCAGGGGGCGGGGGCGGGCACGGTCAGCGGGTGCAAATGGTCGTGGGCACAATGGAAAGCGGCATGAAGGGGCCTCAGAGAGTAAAACAACTCCCATGCTCCCCAAGAGTTATTCCACTTTTTTTTTAAAGATTTATTTATTTATGCATATAAGCTGGGGTGCAGGCCAGAGGTGTGATGGTGAGAGGATTCCCCAGAGACAGAGTGGGGAGCAGAACAGGCGGATCTAGTGAAACACACTGCTGAGGGGAGCAGCGGGGAGACAGGAGAGGTCTGCTGCGCCCTGTGGGAATCTCCCTGGCCGGGGATCAAACTCGTGCTGCAGAGGCTGAGGACAGCTTCATAGGCTGAGACTTAACCCCTGCGCCACCAGGGAGGCCCCATTATTCCACTTCTGCATGTTCTCCTGAAGAAACTGTGAAAACACTGACAAAAAGTGGAAACCGAGGCAGCGGGGCTACAGCTCAAGTCAGGGCCAGTGGTGGCAGCTGTGGGTCAAATCCGTGCGGCCGGAGGCTGAGCAAGGAACACCACGCACTGGCCGGCCCAAGAGGAGAGCTGCCTGGAGGCGGTGGCACGGGGCACAGAGCAGGGGCGAGCGGCCACACCAGACCCGGCTGGTCTGCCAGTGGGCTGCGGAGCCTGTTTCCTCCCGGAAAGGGGGAGATGACAGCGGTGCTTATTCCACAGGTCCCCATAAAATGACAGCGAACAGCGATGGGTCTGAGCACAGGGCCCGGCAGGGGGTGACCCCTCCTGCCGCCCCACTCCTGTTTGGGGACAGCACGTCACCATCCCAGGCCCATAAGCCCGAGGCGGGAAGCCGGCCCCGGCCCGGGGTGAGGCCCATCTGCTCCGGCCCCACCCCTCCCTCACATGCCCGTTTTTCTTTTCCGTCCTTTTCCGTTTTATTAACTCTCGTCCTGAAAGCTGACCAGGAATTCGGGTGTTCTCTGTCTGGACGTGCCCGGGCCGTGCCTGCGACACAGGCTCGGGGCTGAAGGAGGCGCGTGGCGCTGGCCTCAGCAGCTGGCACGGCCCCTCGCGGTCAGCCGCGCCCCTGAATTGACCCTCATGCCCCCTGCAAGGGTGAGCCATTAGGCGGGAGACCCAGGCCCCCAGCTGGATCTATCAGGAGCCACGTCGAAGCCCCCGAAGGGGCTGAGGGCACAGGAGAGCAAGACCCAGTGGTTTTCTAACAGAAAGGCCGCCAGGGAGAACACCGCAAAGAGAGTCTAAGGTCTACACTAGGCAGGTGATCGGGGGCGGCTTCCCCCCAGGGACCTGGTTCTAATGGGCTCCCAGCAGCAGGAGCGAGGACTCTCCCCAAGACCCCCAAGTCCAAGGGTGCCCAGGCCATACCCCGCCCCCCACCCCGACTTACAGCATCAGCTTCTGAGCACAGGACCATACTAAGGCTCCAAAAGACACCCATCAAAAGCACCCAGCGCCCCCAAGGTCTCCGTGAGGACCAGGGTGGTCCTGGGCATTGGTGCCAGGCGCCTGCTGGATGGGAAAGCAGAGACCCCCTCAGCCTGCGGCCTCCATCCACAGGGACAAGCCCCTCTCCCCACCCCCAGAACACCCAGAAACAACTCTTCCTCCTTCCGCCGCCACACGGGCAGTGAGGGCACCTCCCCTGCCTGCGGGTAGCTCACTGTGCAGACTCTGCAGAAAGTTCCCTCCGGGGCCTCCCTGGGGGCGCAGGGGTTAAGCCTCAACCTATAAAGCGATCAGCAGCCCCTGCAGCACGAGTTTGATCCCCAGCCATGGAGCTCCCCACAGGGCGCAGCAGACCTCTCCTGTCTCCCCGCTGCTCCCCTCAGCAGTGTGTTTCAGTGGATCCGCCTGTTCTGCTCCCCACTCTGTCTCTGGTGAGTCCTCTCACCCCTGCACCTCTGGCCTGCACCCCAGCTCTTATATGCATAAATATATCTTAAAAAATAAAAAGGAGGAAAGCTCCCTCCGCAGGAAGCCGTGGCTCAGTCGGGGATTCAAAGACAATGAAGACAAACGCGACTTTTCTAAAACCGAGTGCGGCACACACGTGACACGTTTAATCCCCCAAAAGGGGTTTTCCTTTCTCCATCCCTCCCTCAAGACAGGTCATCCGGAAGGGCATGGTGGACGGCAGGGTTGAGCAGGTGCGAGGACACTGCCCTGATCAGGCCGCTGCAGCAGCGCTGCCCGGCAGAGGGACACGCACAGCGGGGGGACACGCTCTTCTGCTGGGCGGAGTGGGCACCCCGGTTCTGTGATGGAGGCTTCACTCTGTCCCGTCGGCGTCCCCCAAGTTTCTGATTCTGTCCCTGGTTATTCATCCAGTTAATTTTAGAATAGGTAATTCATGAGAAGAAAAAGACACCGTGGATTTTACTAAGTTACCAGCAATAAAAAGAAAGAAAGAAAAGAAAGGCCTTGCTGTGCCGCTGCTGGCAGGAGAAGCACATTCTGGAAAAAACACAGAAGTTCCCCAGCCCAGAGGACGGGGCTGCTGCCACCACTGAGGCTGGTCCTGCTGGAGACAACTGTCCCAGGAATCTTCTAGAGTCTGGACATGAGGATCCGAAGTTCCTCTCCCCCAACCATGAAGCAGAAGCACATCTCCACCTCTGCCCCGGGGAGCTGGCCTCAGGCCCCACCCACCTCCACCCGGGGGTTCCCAGGAAACCCTCCCTGGGTACACCCAGAGAGCTGACGAGCCAGGTGGCCTCACCGGGCCCCTCCCGCCCCGACCTGGCACGGAAGCCACACGCTGAAGGGCCTCATTTCTGTGTTCTCTGCTTTGGGCACTGTGGCGCTTCACGCTGACCGTGTCCAGAGCCCGAGGTGTGGATTCACAGACGGAGCGCTCAGGGCGGAGGGCGGGCCAGGCCGGGCTCTAGGGCCAGAACCCTGCATTCCTGTGAAACAGATGGTTTATTAAGATATGTTGACTTTCCTGTCGGACATCATTCTTGCCAGATTAGCACGGGAGCAAAACAAACACAAAGTGTGGCTGCCAATGTGTGTTTGAAGTTACCCGCTACTAAAAGCTTACCCAGGCCATCCATAGTGCTGCCTGGATGGTAAATATTTATTTTTCTTTGGAGACAGAATCAAATGGAAAGAGAAAGGCAATTTAAATTCGAAAACACCAGATCAACTGGGATACAAGAAAACAGCCCCCTGGGACAGGCAGGCACGAAGCGTCCCATCGAAGGGAGTCTAATCTCTCCAAACAGAGAAGTCACACACGTTCTTTTGTTGCCCTCACATCCGGCTTGAAGGTGATCCCATCCCCCACCTCACCCCACCCACCAGAAACACCAGGCACCCCGGGCGCCCC